>JAVTVY010031781.1:0-13357 GCA_036873755.1 Hanleya hanleyi
GGGTGGAGTGAGGTATCATTGTGAAGCATTTCACGTCAGCTTCAATTTGATACCTCACTCGACCCACTACCTGCAAAATAAAAATAATCCTCGTACACAAGGTTTTGCTAGCGATCTGCAAAATAACCTTTTTGGCGTTAGGGGAGCCCCTAGTGGCCCGATGGAGCCGAGTGAGGTATCAATGTGAAGGTGAGATGAAGGGCCATCTGATGGACTGGTGTGGGTTGAACTATGAGCATTCTGCGCATGCGCAAGAATGGAAATAGACGTTTTTGGAGCTATTTGACTATTAAAAAGGAAAAAAGAACACATTTTTTTTTAATTTTCTACTATTTTTTTATTAACACACAATGAACGTATTCACAATTGAATTTAATACCAATTATATGTAAGTATTGAATTTTAAATACAATTAACAGTGAAAAAAACTCTGAATTTTTGTAATACAATGTCTCCAGATCAATACATGTTTTCCTTGTTCTCAATAGTTCTTCAACAAGACTTGTTTGAATTCATCATCATCTTTCTGTCCTTGGTGGGTATAGATGTACGTCACAACCTCTTCACGTGGAATTTTGGAAGGACAAGCCGCTACCACTGCCAGCGTAATTTCCATCTCGGTCACAGCCTGTAGTGCTTCAGTGAGGTCCGCGCATGAGGCCACCAGAGTGTTCAGGTGAGGTCTGATGAGCTGCAGGACTGTCTCGATGTACTTCTCAGCTATATAGGTCGACACCTGGTAAGCCAGAGTTTGCCTAATTGTACTGGCAAGACTCTGCAACTCCCGCCACGCCATTAATTTCAATGTGACACCTTGAGGACAAGCCACCAGCTCTTGCGTATCTAAGCGTTTTCGCCATTTTCGAATATGTACGAGGAGCTGGTCATTGAAATAAGCACAACTCACATAGATGTCGTCAGCCACATGTAATTTCACTTCGTCATTTCCCTGGTCACGAATAATCGCATCGATGGCGTAATCAAGGGCCTCCAGTTTTTGCCAGGTGTCCAAATTCAGGGTAATATGCTTACCAGGTCTGTCATTAAAACCCGCTGAATTAAAATGCACTTCTGCGTCTTTGACACTCACCGTCAAATAAGGTGAAAGCTCCCAAATGTCCTTGTGGGCTGTCTGGTGAGCCGCTTCGATCAGATTGTTGATCTCCTGGACAGACATAGGAAGTTGTTGTTGTTTCACAGGCACTTGCTGGGGTACTACGACTGGCGCCTCAATCACTGGTATTACTAACGGTGTTAGACGGGGACGTTTGGGGCGTCCAGCACGTTTAGCAGATGTAGTACTCTCTGGGATAGTGTGCGTACGTTTGTTGCTGGCTGTACGGGTAGTGTCCATCACTAAGATCTCTTCATCTTGTATAACCTCGTCGTCGGCTTCAAGTAAATGTGCTAGTTGGGCATTTCCCGTGATCTTCAACGCCTCCACGAAGGCTAGACATCCATAGTAGGTAAATTGCCGTACCTCATGGATGAGGGCTGTGTTTTGAGCTGAAGGGGTTTTCTCCGCCATGATTTCTTCGACACTCTGTTCCAGGAGTATGTTTTCCTCCGCCATAAGGAAATCACATAATTCATCCACATGCTTCATCTCATCCATGAAACGAAGACGGTACTTGTCAAGCCTCGCTAAAAATAATGATGATGACATGACTATGCAGGCTGGTGAAAAACTATTACGGAGTAATAGTCTAGTGAATTGTCACTGGTAAAATCGAAAAAAGTAAATGGATGGCTGTGCTGGCTGCGTGGCTGGCTGGCTGGCTGGGAGACAGGTCAGGTAAGTCAGATTGAATACACCCTGACCCTAAAAATGAACTCCTTTTATAGCCCATTCACCTCATTTGCATATTTTCAGCGGTCAACAGACCGCCATCTTGAACACGACCACCCCTAACACACAAAAACAAGCCACCATCTTGAACACGACCACCCCTAACACACACAAACAGGCCGCCATCTTGAAAACGACAGTGGCAAAGACCTCATTTGCATATTTTCAGCGGACAACAGGCCGCCATCTTGAACACGACCACCCCTAACACACAAAAACAAGCCGCCATCTTGAATCCGACCACCCCCACCCTACAAAAACAAGCCGCCATCTTGAAAACGACCTATGCAAATGAGGAGGAGGACTGGGGAAAACCCATAACACACACAAACAAGCCGCCATCTTGAAACCGACCACCCCTACCCTACAAAAACAAGCCGCCATCTTGAAAACGACCACCCCTACCCTACAAAAACAAGCCGCCATCTTGAAACCGACCACCCCCACCCTACAAAAACAAGCCGCCATCTTGAACATATGCAAATGAGGGCTGGGGAAAACCCATAACACACACAAACAAGCCGCCATCTTGAATACGACCACCCCCACCATACAAAAACAAGCCGCCATCTTGAATACGACCACCCCCACCATACAAAAACAAGCCGCCATCTTGAATCCGACCACCCCCACCATACAAAAACAAGCCGCCATCTTGAATCCGACCACCCCCACCCTACAAAAACAAGCCGCCATCTTGAATATACCCAATGAACCCAATGACCTCATTGGCATCAAACTCATTTGCATAAACTCACGCATGCGCACACACATAGCCACGCCCCCAAAATAAATTCTGCGCATGCGCAGTGGAGGGCTGTGGCTATTTAATCAACTCTACCTACTACTTAAGGATTTGAGACGAGCGTTAAGATGAGGGAGTGTGTGTGAGTTGCTTTAACGTCGAGTGTCAAGGAGTGTTAACCGTGTTACGATGAATTAGTGTCAATTATATGGCATCTCACGTGATAATTTAGATCAATCAGAGCTTATGAGGTTCTCATATGTCTGAGATCTTCAACGCCATAGATGGGGAGAGGCGTTGAAGTGTTAAGATATGCGTTGTGAGCGTTACGGGTTACCACCATAACATCAAGCCTATTGAAATAAGAAGACGGCTGTCTCCCATACAAATACGGAATAATACCTCAAATGTCCGAGAACGCATGCGCACCTTTGAACATGCCCCTTTTCTTTACTACTCACTCAATGCACATGCGCGTTTCACAGGACCCACACCGGCCACATTCTCATGGCATCAGATTGTATATCTCCTATTGTCATATATACCCTCTGATGTCAAAGTGGGGCTAATTGCGGAGCGCAGTTTTTCTGCGCATGGCCATAATATAATTTTGTGAAAGACGCACGCTTGTTGATTGCCTGGTCACATCTACCACATGCTTGATCCATGTTTCAGGGTCATTATAAATTAATGCTTACAATAGCTCTCAGCGTGAATCAGAATGCTCGCCTTTCAAATGTTGTTTACAATATGACCGCCAGTCTCCACGCGGTGATCAGCTGTGATGACGTAGTCAGCCGGAAAATATAATACGCTCTCTCATTGGCTTAGCGGAAAAGACACAATGCGGCTGCGCGCCAGGCATTTGTATAGGGGTGAAGTCAGAGTCTGTTTACCGACGTTTTGGAAGTTACAAACTCTGACGTTGGGAGAATGCACCGGCCAGGACTCTGAACACAACGAGAGCTCACTCAGCTCCATATGTCCACCCCTATCACACACCATGCATATGTGCGCCTCCGAACATACTTCATTTTTTCTACTATTCCCCTAATGCGCGTATCATTAAAACCACACCGACCAGGACCCTTCACACAGCGAGAGCTCATTCAACCCCATATGTCCACCTCTAACCTACATTAACGTATGCGAACCTTCGAAAATACCCACTTGCTTTATTACGCTCCTTGTGTGCATGCGCGTATCATCGGTCAGCTACTCCAGGCTTATTTTACACAATAAGAGCTTAAATAGGACAACAAACACGCCACTTTTTGATAACGTATGGCCCACCTATATGAGGTCACCGGCTAAGTGTGATACAACGGCCCTGCACCCCTCCCATTGTTCTCTTCAGCGTGCCGGTTCGACCGAATCCATAATCATGCTGGTGTTTCAGGCTATGGTTGGCCGTTTTTTCGGATTTTATTCAGAGACCGATATTTACATACACCTCTTGATGTACAGATGGCGCCAGGATCGAAGCCATTCGGGTTATTGGAGAATACAGGCGCCATTTTATGTTTTTGCCGAACGACATAGATCACTCCGACCCCGAAAAGGTTGATACTCGTGTCGCACTAAGTACAGTCATATATGGACACGATACAGGACATATAGGTCTCTGTCTTTTACAAATATTCAGGGGTATTACCCGTATCGAGTCAGTTATCTGTAGTTCTAGCTAGCTTTTCGCCCTAACTAGTTTTTTTTTTCATTTTGTTCTGTAATAGAGCCTTTGTCTTAATCCAAGTCGGCGATTCCCCTCTCTCGCTGCATTAGGCACACACCTGACATGTCCACACATGTCACCCACATGGTTCTGGGTAGATTTTCAACCCACCCACCAATCAAAGACTCGCCCCTATTCCAATATAGATCTTCAATATCCGTAGATATCTCTTCACGATATAGAAGTCATTCCAGGTTATAGCGAGCCGATTTTAACATGTATCTCCCTTCAACTACAGATGGCGCGATATCATACGGGTTATTGGAGACTACAGGGTGCGCACCAGAGTTTGTATTTGAATATTGATAACCGAAGAGGGGACACCTTTGTTTATTTCCTGCTGAACTGATTAACTGTGGAGCGCACCCACATGCGCCAGTTTGTGCTTGTGCGGTATGACATAGACTGCAGGACTCTGTTAAATCAAGTTATTAACAGGCAGTGTCAGCGTGCTGTCCCGGCTGTCTCCCCTCCAGCGATTGGTTCTTCGACCAGCGACATTTTAAATTAAGACGAGCAGTCTCATTGGATCACGACGTAGCTCCGCTTCACTTTCGATCTCAAAATATGCCTTCTAACTGGGAAATCCAATATTATCATCGTTCCAGCGCACGTTTTCTTCACTTAGCTACGCATATCGAACTAATTGCGGAAGCTATGTGTATTACCCGTATAGAGTACGATGAATATTATAGGCTAGGTATCACACTGATCACTCCGACCACAAAAATCTCGAGAGACTCGTGTCGCACTAATACAACCCGATATAGACATGATACGGTACAGGACATAGAGGACATAGAGATTTCTGTGTTTACAAATAATGAGGGGTATTATCCGTATTGGGTCAGTTTTATGTAGGTCTAATTAGTTTTTCACCCCACATCCATTTTCCTTAGACCCTCTGTCTGAAACCAAGTCTGTCGGCGAAGGGGATTCCCTCTCCCTCGCTGCATAAGGCACACACCAGCCATGTCCAGGCATGTCACCTACGTACCATGGTTCTACATAGTTTTCAACTCAACCACCCTCACCCCTAGCTATTGCAATATAGATCTTCATTATCCATATATGTATATCTATCTCCGATACACAGCACCAGCGTGAGGAACCCAATACACGCTCGAAGATCACACTGCCATTTTGTTCTACTATTCCCTGTCACAGACTTAGTGTATAGCGTAGTATAATACTACAGGGGTGGTATTATAGTCGTATACCGTATTACAATACCACAGATGTAATAACACTTATCGGCCAACAATGAGTTGCCCGGACGATCGTTCAAGGCCGCCATTTTATTGTACCAAGGATACGCTCAGCCTCGCCCCGACATGTCCAGACTTGCCCCTCATGTTTTGACTTCTTTACCGGAAGTCACGTGCCCGGAAAGACAGATTCGATCATATTTGCATACGCAGTGTCATACGGCGGGCAGCCGAAAGTGCGCGCCGCACGCCACTGCGCATGCGCATGAAATGGTCGTTTTAATACTACTGGCCACCTCAAATAACTATGTGTGGCCACAATAATTAATTATGGGTTATTAGCCTAATCGTTATTAGTGATCACCAAAACTGGTCCATATAAATGTAGGTAATCAGTCTTGCTTGCCACATATAAACGTTTAGGGATCGACTCGCTGAATTAATTCGGGTGGCCACTCACAAATAAGTCTGAACGCACCATTTACAAAGTGTATATTCAATGAGGAATCTCGTTTTATTTTCTACCAACCAATAGCCAGTTTCAAATTCACCTCAGAAATATGAAAAAGATGATATGAAAAAGTAATATTGAAAATGTTTTGTTTGATACTTTGACTCGAAGGTACTACATGGGGAAATAATGAAATAATGATCAAGTATACTATTGTTTGACACGTGTGGATCATTAAACAATAAATTTAAATAACTTAGAAAATAAATTTGAAAGTGGAATGTTATTCTATATACCGGTATCTTCTTTCGATGCCTTCGTCGTGTCTAGGTTGACACTTGAGTGAATTTTAATGACCTTATATCCAAGCCATTGAGAAGAGGTCGCTAAGAAAATGACAAGGGTTGGGAGAATTCAATTTGTCAGCTGCATCATGTGCTAGTCTTATTCCCCCTTAACATGTGCGGAATTAATGGTTATAGTCGATACTGTTTTGAGACGTTGGCCAGGTATTTGGTACTTTCAGGGGCCTTTATTTTACGGTCCCTGGTACTTTCAAGCATACCCTGTTAATATGAACGTAGATATTCCAGTCAAAATGGCGCATTGTTCACATAAATTGCTGGGAAAACAATTGTTCGTATGCTCTAAACATTTGAATACCGGTACAGTATACCATACCGTACCAGGTCTGTCGAGTACATGAAATTGGAAACAAACAGCAAATGTGAACTCAATATATATGCATACACTCGAATCGATTGTTTGTGTAAGTACGGTACATACAGTGCATGCTTGATACAATGTTGGCATTGTTACTGTTTATTCCTGATCATAATTATTGGAAAAGGAAAATGAGTTCTAAAGATTTTGCAGTCGACAGAAATCCATATATGGTGAATAAAAAAGCAACATAATGATTGCCGTATGTCATTAGTCACGTAACATAATGGAACTTAATTTGTCCCAATATTTCAACACGTTTACACTTTAGATGACCTTTCACGATAAAGACGTATCTTACGATGATTCTGTTAACACTACCTATACATAAAGTAGGTACACTTCGATCTGTAAATATTCTGATGATAAATTCAATAATTTACACGCGCCCCGGATTAGCTTACGCAAACAAGTCTTTGTTAACTTACACCGTTAACCGGTTGCATTATACGAAACCTTACATCGGGTAACATTGGACGGTCACATACCAAGATAACGAATTGCTGTTGTCTTCCAAGACAAAGTCGACTACATTGTCCCCCATTCATTATGTATAGTTCACCGAAGTGTTGTTCTTTTACCGAACATAGTGATATTAGGCTAGCTCTATAGTGTTTACACCTTACGGTCTCTGCTCGGACACTACCGTAACGCTGTAAGCTTACAAGTATCAGATAGCCTTCTGTATGAACTTCTTATACAATTCAATTCAATATAACATGCATGCGTTGACCGCCAGGCACAAACAACGTTTTCTATTGCCAGATAGCGTGTATTTTGAGACATTTTCTTCACTTCCACCAGAGATCACAAAATCAATGCCCATGACTTGATGTTCAACCATACAATTGTTAATTAATTCATTAATTAATATTTCAAAGTAATTTCGTGAGATAACTGTGTTAGAACGACACCGAAAGGCAGACGTGAATCTTCGGGGACGTATTTTTGAAATTGGCAGTTACCCAACACAATAAATATATCGTATGTTGACGCCTTTGAGTTTAAACATCAATAAACCTTGATATAATCCTGTGGAGATTGTGATAGAATTGTATCATCGATCTATAACCTCAGTACTTAGTAACCACTGATTGGGGAAATATTTGGAGACGACCGGCCACGTTGATATACATATACTTTTAAAATAATATTGACTTTGGGAATGAAATACTGACTGAACCACTTTGTAGAGTTATACCCAAAAAAAATATTAGAGTTTAAACGAATCAGTCCGGTTCTCTCTTGAACAATTTAATATGTCATTGGCTCTGTTCGGGGGGAGTAAAGTTGATACGAACTAAAATTAGACTGGCTCTTTCTAAACAAGTTAACATACCATTGCCTTTGTTCAGGGGAGGACGAAGTTAATACGAACTAGCTCGGTTATTTCCTGGCTAGTTAAGATATCATTGGTTCGGTTCGGGGGAGAGTAAAGTTAATACGAACTATAGGCCGGTTCTTTCTTAAACAAGTTAGCATACCATTGGTTTGTTTGAGGGAGGGTAAAGTTTATACGAATCAATCCGGTTCTGCCCTGAACAAGTTAGCATACTATACCATTGGGTTTCTCCGGAGAGAGTTTAGTTTTTATGAATCAGTCCGGTTCTGCCCTGAACAAGTAAGCATACCATTGGGTTTGTCTGGGGAGAGTAAAGTTTATACGAATCGGTGCGGTTCTCCCCTGAACAAGTTATCATACCATTGGGTTTCTCCGGGGAGAGTAAAGTTTATATGAATCAGTCCGGTTCTGCCCTGAACAAGTTAGCATACCATTGGGTTTCTCCGGGGAGAGTAAAGTTGATATGAATCAGTCCGGTTCTGCCCTGAACAAGTTACCATACCATTGGTTTTGTTCGGGGGAGAGAAAAGTTTATACGAATCAGTCCGGTTCTGCTCTGAACAAGTTAGCATACCATTGGTTTTGTTCGGGGGAGAGTAAATTTTATACGAATTAGCTCGGTTCTCCCCTGAACAAGTTAACATACCATTGGTTTTCTCTGGGCATAGTAACGTTTATATGAATCAGTCCGGTTCTGCCCTGAACAAGTTAGCATACCATTGGTTTTATTCGGGGGAGAGAAAAGTTTATACGAATCAGTCCGGTTCTGCCCTGAACAAGTAAGCATACCATTGGGTTTGTCTGGGGAGAGTAAAGTTTATACGAATCGGTCCGGTTCTCCCCTGAACAAGTTATCATACCATTGGGTTTCTCCGGGGAGAGTAAAGTTTATATGAATCAGTCCGGTTCTGCCCTGAACAAGTTAGCATACCATTGGGTTTCTCCGGGGAGAGTAAAGTTGATATGAATCAGTCCGGTTCTGCCCTGAACAAGTTACCATACCATTGGTTTTGTTCGGGGGAGAGAAAAGTTTATACGAATCAGTCCGGTTCTGCTCTGAACAAGTTAGCATACCATTGGTTTTGTTCGGGGGAGAGTAAATTTTATACGAATTAGCTCGGTTCTCCCCTGAACAAGTTAACATACCATTGGTTTTCTCTGGGCATAGTAACGTTTATATGAATCAGTCCGGTTCTGCCCTGAACAAGTTAGCATACCATTGGTTTTATTCGGGGGAGAGAAAAGTTTATACGAATCAGTCCGGTTCTGCCCTGAACAAGTAAGCATACCATTGGGTTTGTCTGGGGAGAGTAAAGTTTATGCGAATCGGTCCGGTTCTCCCCTGAACAAGTTATCATACCATTGGGTTTCTCCGGGCATAGTAACGTTTATATGAATCAGTCCGGTTCTGCCCTGAACAAGTTACCATACCATTGGTTTTGTTCGGGGGAGAGTAAATTTTATACGAATTAGCTCGGTTCTCCCCTGAACAAGTTAACATACCATTGGTTTTCTCCGGGCATAGTAACGTTTATATGAATCAGTCCGGTTCTGCCCTGAACAAGTTAGCATACCATTGGTTTTGTTCGGGGGAGAGAAAAGTTTATACGAATCAGTCCGGTTCTCCCCTGAACAAGTTAGCATACCATTGGGTTTCTCCGGGGAGAGTAAATTTTATACGAATTAGCTCGGTTCTCCCCTGAACAAGTTAACATACCATTGGGTTTCTCCGGGCATAGTAACGTTTATATGAATCAGTCCGATTCTGCCCTGAACAAGTTAGCATACCATAGGTTTTGTTCGGGGGAGAGAAAAGTTTATACGAATCAGTCCGTTTCTGCCCTGAACAAGTTAGCATACCATTGGGTTTCTCCGGGGAGAGTAAATTTTATAAGAATTAGCCTGGTTCTCTCCTGAATAAGTTAGCTTACCATTGGGTTTCTCTGGTGAGAGTAAAGTTTATATGAATCAGTCCGGTTCTGCCCTGAACAAGATAGCACACAATTGGGTTTGTCTGGGGAGGGTAAAGTTTATACGAATCAGTCCGGTTCTGCCCTGAACAAGATAGCATACCATTGGGTTTCTCCGGAGAGAGTAAAGTTTATATGAATCAGTCCGGTTCTGCCCTGAACAAGTTAGCATGCCATTGGGTTTGTTCGGGGGAGGGTAAAGTTTATACGAATCAGTCCGGTTCTCCCCTGAGCAAGTTACCATACCATTGGCTTTGTTCGGAAGAGGGTAAAGTTTGTACGAATCAGTCCGGTTCTCTCCTAAACAATACAGCATATCCGTGCCTCTGTTCGGGGGAAAGCAAAGTTAATACGATTCAGACTGGTTCTTTCCTTAACAAGTTAACAAATGCCATTGCCTCTATTCAGGGGAAAGTTAAGCTTACTTTTCATGTCGGTTCTTTCCTGGAAAGGTTAGCATATCATTGTCTTTGTTCGGAGAGAGTCAAGCTCACGATTAAGGTCGGTCTTAACACGCCTTTGCCTTTTTGAGAAGCGAGACTAAACTTACAATTCCTGTTCTCCCCTGAACAAGTTAGCATACCATTCGGTTTGTTCGTTGTCTTTGTTCGGAGAGAGTCAAGCTCATGATTCAGGCCGGTTCTTAACATGCCATTGCCGTTTTGAGGGAAGAGTCTAAGCTTACAATTCAGGCCAGTATAAAGGGGAATTTAGTCCGCTAGAAATGTAGTCTACTCTATAGAAAATCTAAATAGCTTAGGACTGGGATTCTTTCCCGATCGGTTCCTCCCGCCGCTTCACATCTGAAACAAATACTCAGCCAAAATGGTTCTATATATACATGTATATACAAATCTGTTCTATATATCCAGATCGGTTCCGTGCAGAAGCAAATCGGTTCCACTTGAATCTACCTTCACCATCCATTTTCGTTCTATATTCTGTTGGTTCAATCTGGGATACAATATACAATATTATCTTCCAAAACTATATCTCATGCAGGTTCAATTTATGTTTGGTTCCACCTGCGCAGCTGAAAAACTCAATCTGTTTTCAATTAGGACCGAACGATTATGTTATTATCAAACGTTACTGATTTACTGATTTTTACCTTGATGTCCATTTTGGTAGAAACAGGAGGAAGGTGTCGTTGGCGCCCTTTCCGTTTTCGTCGCAGTTGTTCTAGGTCGAGTAACCTGGCTTTACTCAGGCCGATGTCCACACGTTTGGCCGTCACACTTGAAGTCTCCATTGTAAGCAGAACTATCCTTCACTCACCTTCATACATAAAGGCATATATACGCGATGAATTCGAAGGTCATCAGAGGGTTTTCTGACAGTGGTCTTCAGTCACCAACAATGGTAAATACTATCAACAACAGGTGATAATAATCCGACTGTATCTATGTCAGTGTTCGTCTCGGACAATTTACCTTGGCGCAGTTGGAATTGGCCATTCAATGCATGGATGGTCCACACCGCTGCGTAACATTCCACACGTAAATATCCCAACACCACTGTCAATGGATATATTCATGCAGAAACTTGAAGATATTACACAAGGATTTTACAAGGTTATCTCCAGTTGTCAGCGTAAGCAGAAATTCGGATCCAAAATCACAGTTTCAGACTACTTCCTAGGATCGCTTTTCTGAACCACTTCAAAGAGAGACGCCTCTCTCCTTGAAAGTTGGCAGCTTAGAGACGAGTTCCCCTTAATCGTTCGATTTACCAGAGCTATCAATTTAAACCATTGACAGCTCAGATAGATATAATCGATGTATTGATATCTATGGGCAGAAATAGAAAACGGGACAAAACGATTTGCGAAGAGACACTTTTCATACCGCCAGAGCTTTGCTCGTATTCAATACGAGATCAATGTAGTGTGAAGTGTGACTCCAGAGGCGCACTCTGTTGACTAGGCTAGCGGATAACTACCACGATGTTACTCTCACAGACCTATACCTGTCATTATGACGTCTATATTAGGGTTCAAATATGTCCAAAATTTGTTCAATGATCGGTAAAATAACTTGATGTTATACCATATCCGGTAAAAGCCGGACACATGCAAGCCTGATTCAAAATTCGTTAATTCTTCACTGATATTTTTTTCATTTAAGATAACATTTCATAGAAAAATGTCCATGACACTTAACGATACTTCAACAAGGTGCAATATAGATAGATTGTTTCAGCTTCCTCACATCCAGTGACATTTTCAAGAACTACCTTAAAAACATTCAAATCAACCAATCAACACAGTTACTGTAGCTGGAAGATTGATTGACCTTCCCTCACAATCCAATGCAATTATTAAAATCTATTTTCAACTGAAGATTCAAATCAACCAATGAGGAATGACCATGATGCAAGACCTCCATAAAAGATCCAGTCAATACCCTCAGCCACCATTTCTCCCATACATGTAATTTTCTTGTTCCTATGTTTGTTTTCCCACCGCAAATTGCTCATAATTGGATGGAAAATAGTCAGCTTTCCTCGTATTGTCTATCCAGTTCTATCACCAACAATTTCTTCTTGAAGACGAACAGTGTTGATAAATCTCTGGATCATTCTGCCTTGGAAGGCAAGAAACCACAGGCATTCGGTGCTCAGTTCTCCGAGTGAATTCCGATAGTTGATTGTGGAAAAGTAACATGGAAATATATCCAAACGTGAAATTCAGTTACATCGCGAAGGACTTGGTAATTTAAAATAATGTCTGTTTGTGAAGTACGGGAAGCAAACTATACACAAACTTCAACAATTCGAGAACGACACACAGTTCAAGTGAAACTAATCTCTAATTGGTATAAACAACACTTGTTCTACACTTATGTGGTATAGTCGTTATAGTGGAACTTTATAGTTGCCAGCGCTATTCCCACGTCTACCAATCGATAAGAGAATGAAGGACCATTGTCCAACCTAACAACGAACCAATTTACGCTTATCGAACCTGTTAGAGGCTGAAAGGGAAACTCGTCACCAAGTATGATAAATGACAGACTTGATTATTTTACGACGATTCTGTATAAACATAACCCATTGCTACCATGCATAGTAGTTATATGTATATCAAATAATAATCATATACATGTATGAGGTGAAGGAATTGATAACCATATATCTTTGGTTAACAGACTCAACCACCGCGCTGAGGGTCTAATAATACCCCAGCCACCAGTCACATTTTTGGACCGGATTCGGGCCTTCGCGCACATCGCGGGAAGTGACATCATATATAGTAAAATAGATGTTTGCCGAACATTGCGATTACTTTTCAAGTCTGCATTATACCTCTGTTGACCTAGCGTTAAAAAGAATTATC
>JAVTVY010031782.1:0-12614 GCA_036873755.1 Hanleya hanleyi
GGAGTGAGGAGGAGGAGTGAGGAGGAGGAGGAGTGAGGAGTGAGGAGTGAGGAGGAGGAGTGAAGAGGAGGAGTGAGGAGGAGGAGTGAGGAGGAGGAGGAGGACGACGCGGAGGAAGAAGAGAAGGAGGAGGAGGAGGAGGAGGAATGAAGTTGAGTGAGTTGTGATATAAGGTCGGTTGTACACCATTAGCCTCAGTCTGTGGGTGATCGTGTACCATGTCAAGTGCATGTACGTTCTGTCAGAGAACCTTCTCTCGTCGCGACAATATGCTCAGACACATTCAATGCACCGCCTAGATCCAAAAACGTCTATTTCCATATACTTTGTCCACTGCGCATGCGCAGAATGACGTCAGTTTTACGTCACTCCCATCCCGTCGGATGCTCCCTCGCGTACGCTTTACAATGATACCTCTCACGACTCAATCGGACCACCAGTGGGCCCTCTCGGCCCCAAAACGTCTATGTCCATACACTTCGTCTACTGCGCATGCGCAGAATGACGTCAGTTCCACGTTTCAGCCATACCGTCGGATGCTCTCTCACGAGTGCTTCACATTGACACCTCACTCGACCCAATCGGACCACTAGTGACTCACCTAGACCCCAAAACGTATATTTCCATACTCTTTCTCTAGTGCGCATGCGCAGAATGACGTCAGTTTCACGTTTCATCCATCCCGCTGGATGCTCCCTCGCGTATGCTTTACAATGATACCTCACTTGATGCAATCGGGCCACTAGTGGCCCGCCTATACCTCAAAACATCTATTTGCATACCATTTTCCCACAATTCCCTGTCTGCGCATGCGCAGAATGTTGAAAACAAACAACACACTAGTCCAGGCGCATGCTCCTACATGTATGCATTACATTGATACCTCACTCGACTCCATCGGATCACTAGTGGTCCACCTAGACCCAAAAACCCTATTTCCATACCCTTTGTCTACTGCGCATGCGCAGAATGACGTCACTTTCACGTTTCAGCCATTCCGCTGGATGCTCCCTCGCGTATGCTTTACAATGATACCTCACTTGATGCAATCAGCCCACTAGTGGCCCACCTAGACCCCAAAACGGCTATTTCCATACCCTTTGTCTACTGCGCATGCGCAGAATGACGTCAGTTCCACATTACACACCTTACTTCGGATGCTCCCTCACGTATGCTTTACAATGATACCTTACTCGACCCAATCGGACCAATAGTGGCCCCTCTCGGCCACAAAACGTCTATTTGCATAGTCTTTGTCTACTGCGCATGCGCAGAATGACGTCAGTTCCACGTCAAACCCCTTACTTCGGATGCTCCTACATGTATGCTTTACAATGATACCTCACTCGATGCAATCGGATCACTAGTGGCCCCTCTCGGTCCCTAAACGTCTATTTGCATAGACTTTGTCTCTACTGCGCATGCGCAGAATGACGTCAGTTACACGTCACACCCCTTACTTCGGATCCTCCATCACGTATGCTTTACAATAATACCTCACTCGACCCAAACGGACCAATAGTGGCCCCTCTCGGCCACAAAACGTCTATTTGCATAGTCTTTGTCTACTGCGCATGCGCAGAATGACGTCACTTTCAAGTCACATCCAGCCCGTCGGATGCTCCCTTACGCATGTTTCACAATGATACCTCACTCAACCCAATCGGTGCACTAGGGGCTCACCTAGACCCCAAAACGGCCTCCAGCGCTATTTACCCACTACGCATGCGCACAGTGACTTTTTCAAAAAATTTAAACCAATCGCTTCGCGACCCTGCCCATCGTGTTCTAGGTGGTGAAACGAAGAAAACAAAACCAAACAACCCATACTGCAATGATCAGGAGTAGATTCAACATTGGCCAGTGGGCCAGTATGGGCCATATAGTAGACATATATATGCTATTTTCAACCTTGGTTTGTATCATACGACTCGTGGCCTAATGGATAACGTGTCTGCCTCTAGATAAGGCGACCCGGGTTCAATTCCCACTAGGACCCTTTACCTTCTGCTACTGTATGAAGAAACCGAGGGTTCCCCACTTGCCATTTAACATGGGCAAATAGATGGCGATATTGTCGGGGACCTGCACAGGTCATGGATGCTTCGGAAGGGCAGATAAAGGCTATCTATTGTCCCGGAGAGGGTCGGACATTGCCGGAGATGACCGAACATTACCGGAGATTGCCGAAGATTTGACGGCTTCTGATTGGACGAGAGCTCCGTATGCTCCGCGATGACGTCATCTCATTTGCATAAATGATAAGGAATTTACTCCTTCTATACTACTGATGTCTTCCCCTAGAGCAATATGCACAACAAATTAGAAGTTGATTGACGAAGGCGTTCGGAAGCTATCCGACGGAAAAGATTGAACAAAAGGGAAATTTGCATACAAGGAGATTTGTAGATAAAAACCAATTTCTCAGTTCCCTGTTTCGGACGGTGCTGAAAAACAATAGGTGTCTTCCCCTAGGCAGGACCAATGTGCACCACAAATTTGGAGTTGATTGACAAACGCATTCAAAAGTTATCCAACGGAAAAGAAAAGTAAGAAGAAAGAAGAAAGTGACAAACATTAATTATCTAATCGGATTCTGTGACTGCTACTTCTTGTTTGTCGATATTGGCCCAGTTAGCCAATCAAATAACAGAACTAGAACTTCCGGTTTATTATCTGATCCTATTGTTCAAGTCAATACCTTTATGAAGCAAACATGCTCCCTGTGTTGATTAAAATTGATACAGACCTAATGCGCATGCGCCGATGGTTTCTGCACAGTTCAGTCAGTGGATGTTACACGGACAATTCTAGAGGTCACAAACTCTAAATATGGGATAATGGAGTTACCAGTTACACCAGTATTAAATGGCTATACACAAAGAGTTGATCAAATTGTTGCATGTAAAAGAGTAGAAAATCATTGCGCTGATACTCATACTGTAAATTATGTTATTATTATATAAATATATATTATTATTATTATTAAAAAATATCGTCACTTATATTCACACTTGTTTTTTTAACCTTTACCTCAGGAATGTAATCATAACGGCCCTGAAGACGAGGCTACACCGTAGTTATCATGAACGAAACCACTCCGATGTCACCCCAAAGACATTCGTGCTATCTGCAGTTTCCGGATCCCTTCACATACTATAAAATCGGAGAAATATGCCTGTGAGGATGTCGATGATAGTTAATCTATGTACTTTAGAATGGCACATTTGCTTATTGCTTTCTCGTTTGGATTTCTCTTGACTTTCTCAAATTTTTCAATTTTTTTGGTATACAGCCAGAAGGTTGAACATAAAACTATGATAGTTGATGTGATGGATGCTATATGTTAGACCAATGAATCAGCAAAATAGTTTTCAGATGAAGAATTTTTAGCTTCGAAGTCACTCCTCACATCAACATGTATAGAACGAAAACCTACAGCATCCAGTAGATTAGGTTAAACTGTTTTATTATCACGATCAATAAAAAGTTTTTATTAAAATAAGAAATTTTGTGTACTGATTTTGGTTGATGTATTTTTGTGTGTCTGTTTATTACTAACCTGTATATCCCGAACAGAAAAGGGATTGTTTCACCTCTTCATTGGAATATGCACCACTTCCGTTGCGTTGTAATCCGAAATATATGGGGGCCCTCGGTGGCCGAGTGGTCTAAGGCGCTTCGCTGTAGACCGCTAGCCTCACACCGCTGAACCGGCACGGGTTCGAGCCCAGCTGGTCCATGTGTGTAAGTTTGTCAGTTACTTGCCGAAGGGCGGTGGTTCTCTCCGGGTACTCCGGCTTCCTCCACCAACCAAACTGACTGTCACCATATGAGTGAAACAAACTTGAGTGTGACATTAAGCCAAATTCCCTCCTCCCAAAATATATGTAATGTCTTAGTGAGGGGGGTGGTGCCAGTTCAGAAGATAAGAGCGTTGACTATTACTGCACCATCTGTGGGTACCTATAGTCTGTCGATTTTAATTAGTCGTCTACTTTGGAACTTGTCAATAATCAGCAGTTAACTCTGCATAAATTTTCTTTTTTGCATCGTATAGAACAGCCAGAACTCTACGAAATGACTACCATTTCTCCGTGATATCGATAATATATCACGCTTAAAATAACTTTGTAATTCTCTCCATATAATACTCCAGTACAGTTGTGTCATGTACCGGGACTCAATTACATAGGGAGACGTAATAATGTATTCGTGTTGTCCAGCACAAAGGTCAACGATGCCGTGTACGGTTATAGAGGTGTGTGCGGTTTATCATTCGGCAATTGTACTGGGCATGGTATGGTGTTCCATTTCGGCCATTTTTGCGTCGCGCGTCGCAGGCGACGGGAAGGGCGACGTCGCCCTTCCCGTCGCCCTTCCCGTCGCGTTCTTATAATGTTAAGAGATAGAACGCGACGCGACGTCGCCCTTTTTAAACGCGACGTCGCCCACGACGTCGCCCTTCCCGTCGCGCGTCGCGCGTCGCTTTAATCAACACGACGCGATAGGCGACGTCGCCCTTCCCGTCGCGTTCTTATAATGTTAAGAGATAGAACGCGACGCGTTCCGGTATTTTAGGACAAAATCGAGCTGCGCATGCTTAAGGAGCAGCTATTGCGATGTGGGTCGTATGGTGAGGCCGCCATTTCACGAATCAGCTCTGCCACTATCGACGAAGAAAATGTCGGCGTAAATTAATAATGCTTATCCTGCATTATCGTATAGCTTTTAAACGGTGTTAAATATTAGTCCATGCTTGGAATGATACCTGTTATGAAATTATCTCTCGGAAAGTCTGTAACTCGCTGTGTTGTACTGTGCACATTATATTTTCGCTTCCAAAAGATATGCGCAACCCCCACATCCGTACACGCGTGGATGTGTGTTTGGCTTTTATGTGTGCTTTTATGTGTTTGTGTGTTTTCATTTTTCAGATATCCTTACAGTATACCTCCTTATGTTACTACATTGACCAGGGCTTTGAAAATATCCTTTTATTTACTGCTGTCCAACACTGTATACCGGTACTCAACCTGTCACGTCCCGACAGATTGTAGTAGATATTTTAGCTTTCAATTTAGCAGAGAGAGATAGTTCTATAGCTCTCAAAAAGAAGAACAGAAAAGAAATTATGATGGAATTGAAGTCATTTTACTGTGAGAATTATGTTCTCTCTATTCTTTCTAAAAATTAATTGAAGAATATTAGTTTTTCTACACTTTCGAATTATCCGGCATTTCCACGATCGTACTAGACGTTTGACGACAATTGAACTTCAAATTTAAGACGAGTTCTTGGAGTTCGGGTAATTTGCACTTAACTCATGGCCGTAGACAAGGGGGGCATGGACCCCCCCCCCCCCCAAATATTTGCAAGACAAACAAAAAATAGACGTGATTGTGAAATACATATTCCCCACTGCGTGTTTGTCAGAGGGGAAAGTGGTCAAGCAGAGGAAACGAGGCATGTTTAAGCATACAGTTAATAGGGGAGTTCCGAATCGCCTTTTACATCTAGACTGCTGGCGCTCGTGTTGTTAAGAGTTGAGAGTGATTCTTGGCCTTATTTTCTACGAAAATCTGTTGTCGATAATTGCATGTATAAAATTCTCTAATCGAACTTGTAAATCAATGAGAAAATCATGTCCGTCTCAGTGCACCAGCGCGGGCAGTTGCGGATCACTTTGGTAAGAAGCGGATCACGCCATCTAGCGGTCGTTACAGCCGCTGAGAATATATATATATATTTATTTTTTTGTAAAGCCTGAGTGGTCATCTATCACCAATATCCCAATAGGCGAAAAATGATGTATCACATGCCTGGACTTTGTTGGATTGCCATTACTGAGGCAGACATTTTTCATATACAACGACGGCCTGATCTGTCTGACCATGCCATATACGGAAATTATCCTCACTAATTAAATTAATTCTCTCAGGATTTCGATAGTTTGTTATTTGTTCACGGATGACACCATTCATTTAAGATTGAACCTGACAGACCTGGTTCAATAGAAACCTGTCGAAAATGTTTCCCCATCTGACCTGATATACCTCATGGAATTCAGATTCAAATTTAAGAAAGTTACACACACGTTCCATCGTGTTTCTGACAGCTGAACGAATTCTACTCGCATATTCAAGATTACAATATATAAACTCTCTAAATGGACATCGGACATCTATTTAGCATCTATATCTGGACAAAAGAAAATAGAGGAAAGGACACACAGATATATTTTCCCAATTTTAATAATGAAATCTTTAATTTTGAAATCTTTGGTATCTGTGTGATGGGGTGGGGGAAGGAGGGGGGGGGGGTGAAGACTATCCCGTTCTGTGACTTAAAATTATTCTAAAGCAATAACTTTGCCCAAGAGACATTTGTCCGTGTGCAGTCTTCAATGTCACAATTCGTTATCCGGAATTGACATCTCTAATGCCGCATTATGTTACAATGCTGGCGAGGTAAGGGTTATCGCAAATCATTAGATATTGTGTTTGACCATTCATATGATTCAGTCACTGAAACGAATACTGAAATTACCACTTAAAGCCATTTTATTTCTCGTGGATTCAACACTTAAGAAATCACACGCGTTTTTGTCCCAGCGTGAATTTGCCATTGCGTGGTACCGGAAGCATTACCATGCCGAATTGACCGAGAAACAAACAACGCAGGTCGGTTGTTCGACATTTATTTGGGTCCACAGAAACAGACGTTCCAATAAAAATAGAAAAGATTTAGACAGATGCTTTATTACAAGAAATATAAGGCGTTCATTAGGAAAGTGATCCGCAAGTCACCGTGATTCGGAACCCACAAAACTACTGTATAAATTCCTCCCAAAATGTACAAAACACGTATTCCCTCCAAAACCACAACCTGGATGAGTTGCTGAGCTAATCAGTTTGCACAGCGTTTTTTGTGTTGACCAAGTTTGAGGTTTTAATAACCCTGGAAAGAAAATACCCACACATAAAAGCAAGAAAAGACAACAAAAAAACTGGTTACAACGTGTGCGTTTTAATGTTGAGTTTTATCCACTGGGAAAGGCCAAGAACGCATCTCCAGTCATCTGGGATCCTGGAGCTTCCGGTGCCTAGGCGGCCCCTGGACCCTCGCCTTATTGTGCTGTCATAGTATAGCTCCTCCCCCCCCCGCCCCAAATCTGAAAACTTGTCTACGTCCTTGTAATTGCAGGGGTTCTTTCCTCAATTTCAAGAAAAATTCAAATCTCGTTGATATGCACTCTTAAAATAATTCATGGATTTTGTTCCAGGTTCTGTTCAGGCCATTTGACGACAATTGTGTTTCAAGGATGATTTTTTTTATATTTTTCTCGAAAATGAGGAAAGAATCTCTGCAGTTAAGAGCAACTTACTCGAACTCCAAGAACTCGTCCTGAATTTTAAGTTCAATCGTCTAGAACGATCGTGGAAATGCCGGACGATTTAAAGAGTACAGAAGTACTAATATTCTTCAGTCAGTTCTTAGAAAGAGTAGAAAGAACAAAATAACTTCAATTCCATCATAATTTTCTTCTTTTTGAGAGTTATAGGACTATCTCTCTCCGCTAAATTGAAAGCTTATAGATCTACAGTACAATCTGTCGGGACGTGACAGGTTAAGTAACGGTATACAGTGTTGGACAGCAGTAAATAAAAGGATATTTTCGACGGCCTGGTAAATGTGGTCACATAAGGAGGTATACTGTAAGAACAACTGAAAAATACAAACACATAAAAGCACACAGAAAAGCCACAGACAGATACACGCGTAAATCCAATGGGAATAAAGAAATTCAAGACAATGTACGGATGTGGGGGTTGCGTATATTTTTTGGAAGCGAAGATATAATTTGTACAGTACAACACAGCGAGTTGCAGACTTTCCGAGAGATAACTTCATAACAGGCATCATTCCAAGCATGGACTACTATTTTAACACCATTTAAAAGCTATACGATAATGCAGGATAATCATTATTCATTTACGCTGACATTTTCTTCATCGATAGTGGCAGAGATCATTCATGAAATGACGGCCTCGCCATACGATCCACATCGCAATAGCTGCTCCCTAAGCATGCGCAGATCGATTTTGTCCTAAAATACCGGAAGGCGACGCGCGACGGAAAGGGCGACGTCGCGGGCGACGTCGTGGGCGTTTAAAAAGGGCGACGTCGCGTCGCGTTCTATCTCTTAACATTATAAGAACGCGACGGGAAGGGCGACGGGATGGGCGACGTCGCGAGCGACGTCGTGCACGACGTCGTGGGCGACGTCGCCTATCGCGTCGTGTTGATTAAAGCGACGCGCGACGGGAAGGGCGACGTCGCGTTTAAAAAGGGCGACGTCGCGTCGCGTTCTATCTCTTAACATTATAAGAACGCGACGGGAAGGGCGACGTCGCCCTTCCCGTCGCCTGCGACGCACGACGCAAAAATGGCCGAAATGGAACACCATAGCATGGGATATAATCGACACTCCCATGGACCGCCTGTTATTACTGTATTCGGCATCAATGACCTTTGTGCCAGTGAGCATGAATATATTATGAAGTCTACCTATGTAATTGAGGCCCGGTACATAAACAACTGTACTGGAGTTTTATACAGAGAGAATTAAAAAGTTACTTCGATCGTGATATATTATCGATATCACAGAGAAATGGTAGTCATTATGTAGAGTTCCGTTTGTTGTACACGCTCCAAAAAAGGAAATTGTTGCAGGGTTAACTACTGATTTTTGACAAGCTCCAAAGTAGACGACTAATTAAAATGGACAGACTTTAGTATGACTTATCCGCGCTAAAACCAGGGGTATCTCTATTTCGTCTTTGGCTTAAAAAGAAGCCTCGACTTTGTGAAGATGAGAATGACTGTGTTGGACGATGAAGACGCCTGAACTGTCGAGTAGCAGAACCGGAGGACGAGATACATGGATACGGAATAGATGCGAATATGAATGAAGTAAATAATTAAAGTTTTACATGAAATAACGGGAGATAGATTAGATCGATGTTATTGGCAGGGTACAACAGAGATTAAATATTAGAGTTGCGGAGAGAGGTCAAAGAACTGGAGCAAATTAGAAGATGGGGAAAGATAGATCCTGTTAGAAACGAAAGATGTGATAACAGCACTAGCAAAGGGATCCTGCAAGTATAGATGAGGGAGAAGATGGTCCAGGTTAAGATGATGGGTTCAACGAATACGTGATAGCACTGGAAGGACCTCCTTGGGGAGAAAGAACCGAAGAAAAGAACAAGTGAAGATACAAACAGAAAGGGTGGAGGAACAAATGAAGCAAATGCGAGAGATAAAGGTGAGTTAATTCCTCCGAAAAAGAGAGCTCAAGTTGTAGGGGATACTATTGTGCGGCCAATCACAGACGGTCTACAGAGTTTGTTGGTGGAAATGGTTAATGCTAGAATTCAATATAGGGATTTAATTTGAAGCATACGTTATGAGATGAGGCCAGTAGTAGAGAAACTGGTGAGAGACGATATGTTTGAATGCCCAGTCATTCATGGGGATGTAGGGGGAGGGGGAGGGGGGGGTGCAAATGCGACAATAGAGTGGGTGTCCATGGAGTGAACTGTGGATGAAATGAAGAAAACAGTGCTCTTGGCAAAAAGAATTATTTGAAGAAAGACCAAACGTGGTAATGGGTTTGTTGCCAAGGACACGTGACGGAGAAAGAGTAAATACTGATATAAGAAGTCTAACCATGCACGCGTTTGAAGAAAGCGGTTGACGAAATGAGGTAGGGATTTTGCAGACACGCAGATTTCTGGAAAAACACATATTTCACTTAGAGTTTGGGGGTATTTGAGGGACGGGCTTCATTTGGATGAGCCGGGACAAAGTCTTGAAGGGTAATGAGCACGGTAGAGACAGAAGTAGTAGTGTAAGCGTAAATGGAGTAAACTTTCACCCGGATGTAGAGGTCATTTGGGGCGGATTTGAGGAGGAGAGGTCAAGTGCAGTATAGTTCCGGCAGAAGGACCAAAAGCTACCTCCAGCACAGGAGACTTCCAATTGTTGGAGGGGATGTATTCAGGATGTATTCATCCGCGGTGATGCGGTCTGGCCGCGGTTTTGGCGGTGATTCGGTCTCGGGAAAAAGCTTCCGCGGAGAAAAAGTAGTCCCTAGATAAAGTGGTCCGATGGGGTCGAGTGAGGTATCAAAGTGAAGCTTATGTGAAGGGGCATCTAATGGGCTGGGTGTGGGGTTGAAATATCGGCCTTCTGCGCATGCGCGGTGGCCGAAGGGTATGAAAATAGCTGTGTTGGAGCTAGGGAGCCCCTAATGGTCCAATGGGGTCGAGTGAGGTATCAAAGTGAAGCTTATGTGAAGGGGCATCTGATGGGCTGGGTGTGGGGTTGAACTATCGGGCAATTCTGCAGCGTGGCCCAAGGGTATGGAAATAGACGTTTTGGAGGCCAGGAGCTACCCGCGGTCCGATGGGGTCAAAGGAGGTATCGATGTGAAGCATTCGTGAGGGGGCATCTGATGGGCTGGGTGTGGGTTGAAATATCGGCCTTCTGCGCATGCGCGGTGGCCGAAGGGTATGAAAATAGCCGTTTTGGAGCTAGGGGAGCACCTAATTGTCCGATGGGGTCGAGTGAGGTATCAAAGTGAAGCTTATGGGAAGGGGCATCTGATGGGCTGGGTGTGGGGTTGAAATATCGGCCTTCTGCGCATGCGCGGTGGCCAAAGGGTATGAAAATAGCCGTGTTGGATCTAGGGGAGCCCCTAATGGTCCAATAGGATCGAGTGAGGTATCAAAGTGAAGCATTCGTGAAGGGGCATCTTAATGGGCTGGGTGTGGGGTTGAAATATAGGCATTCTGCACATGCGCGGTGGCCCAAGGGTATGAAAATAGCCGTTTTGGAGCTAGGGGAGCCCCTAATGGTCCAATGGGGTCGAGTGAGGTATCAAAGTGAAGCCTAGGTGAAGGGGTATTTTATGGCTTGGTGGGTGCATGTAAAATTTTTCCTGAAAAAAAAAAAAAAACGGAAAACGGAAAACGGACTTTATCGAAAAATCTGGGAAAATGCCTATATGGGGTATGGGGGGTATATAGGTCGCCGGGCTTAACGGGGCTCGCCTGTCAATAGAGTTATCTCCCCCTAGTTCCAGGGTGGGTGTATGTAAACATTTTCCTGAAAAAATACGGAACACGGACTTTATTCTAAATAACGGGAAAATGCCTATATGGGGTATGGGAGGTATAGGACCATCCTGGGAAACCTACTTCTATACATTTGCGGTAGGGTTGTGGGGTCTCGTTTTACTCGTCTCGTCATTTAGAACATGATAGGAAGTGTCCCCGTGCGAATCGGTGAAATTTTTGAAAAAATACGATATAGCCCCATATAGACATATATATATAAATATATATTCCCATACTGGAGTATAGGTTCAATGTTTATCCTACTGGGAAACCTACTTCTCGACATTTGCGGTAGGGTTGTGGGGTCTCGTTTTTCACGTCTCGTCATGTAGAACATGATAGGAAGTGTTGTGGAGCGAATCGGTGAAATTTTTGAAAAAGTCACCAAGGCCTGGGTAGGCCCATAGGCCTATACTGCATGGCTATGGGTGTATAGGGCCATACGGGGTGGCCGTGTTGGAGTCTAGGTGGGCCCCTAATGATCCTATGATGTCGTATGAGGTCTTATTTTGAAGCTCTCGTGGAGGAGCACTTGACTACACTAATGGTTGGTCCGTGTTCAATAGTCTGCGCATGCGCAGCCTGGCCGTAGTAGAGAAACCAGGCATTTTTGGGGGTATGTGGGTGTGTGTTTGGGTTAGAGATGGGCTATTCACGGTTCGAATGGGTCGTGTGAGGTATCAATGTGAAGCTTGTGTGGGGTAGAGTCAGAATGGCGTGTTTTTAAATGCAAGTCGCGTCAATCTGCGCATGCGCAGTCTGGCCGTAGTAGAGAAATCAGGCATTTTGGGGGTATGTGGGTGAGTGTTTGGGGTAGAGATGGACCGCTATGGATCCGAATAGGTCGTGGAAGGTGTCAAAGTGAAGCTTGTGTGGGTTAGAGTCAGAATGGTGTGTTTTTACGTGCAAGTCGCGTTAATCTACGCATGCGCAGTTGGTTGTAGTAAGTAAAGTGACCATTTTGGGGCAGTACATGAAGGTATTTGGGGTCGACATGGACTATTCACGCTTCGAATGCGTCCTGAAAGGTGTCAGCTTGTAGTTCTCAGGGTGTAGACCCTGATTTGAGGGATGTTCCCGTCACCTGTGACGTCATCGGTGACGTCATCAGTACGAGTAGTAAGTAAAGTGGGTATTTTGGGGCAGTGAAAGGAAGGTATTTGGTGTAGAGATGGGCCATCCTTGGTCCGAATGCGTCCTGGGAGGTGTCATTTTGTAGGTCTCAGGGTGTAGACCCCGATTTGGGGGCTGTTCACAGCATCTGTGACGTCATTGGTGCCGTCATCAGTACGAGTAGTAGCGAAAGTGAGCATTTTGGGGCAGTGAAGGAAGGTATTTGGGTAGAGATGGACCATCCTTGGTCCGAATGCGTCCTGGAAGGTGTCATTTTGTAGTTTTCGGCGTGCAGACCCTGATTTGAGGCATGTT
>JAVTVY010031783.1:0-11998 GCA_036873755.1 Hanleya hanleyi
GAAATATTATATCCGCGGAGGAAATGATTATATCCGCGGAGGAAATATTATATCCGCGGTGGAAATATTATATCCGCGGAGGAAATGATTATATCCGCGGAGGAAATATTATATCCGCGGAGGAAATATTATATCCGCGGAGGAAATATTATATCCGCGGAGGAAATGATTATATCCGCGGAGGAAATATTATATCCGCGGAGGAAATATTATATCCGCGGAGGAAATGATTATATCCGCGGAGGAAATATTATATCCGCGGAGGAAATATTATATCCGCGGAGGAAATGATTATATCCGCGGAGGAAATATTATATCCGCGGAGGAAATGATTATATCCGCGGAGGAAATATTATATCCGCGGAGGAAATATTATATCCGCGGAGGATTATATCCGCGGAGGAAATTATATCCGCGGAGGAAATATTATATCCGCGGAGGAAATATTATATCCGCGGATATTATATCCGCGGAGGAAATGATTATATCCGCGGAGGAAATATTATATCCGCGGAGGAAATGATTATATCCGCGGAGGAAATATTATATCCGCGGAGGAAATATTATATCCGCGGAGGAAATGATTATATCCGCGGAGGAAATATTATATCCGCGGAGGAAATATTATATCCGCGGAGGAAATGATTATATCCGCGGAGGAAATATTATATCCGCGGAGGAAATGATTATATCCGCGGAGGAAATATTATATCCGCGGAGGAAATATTATATCCGCGGAGGAAATTATATTTGGTGTTTTTCAAGAATTTCATAGGTTTTTCTTCGATTTTGTCTCTGTTTTTACGTCGTTGAACACGGAAAATTCGCAGAATATTGCTATGAATTCGCTGAAAATTCAGTTGATTTCTTGGAAAATACAAAGAAAATCTAGAAAATTAAGTTGGTTTCTTCGGAAATAGAAGAAAAACATAGGAAATCAAAAGAAAACGACAATGGCCCTAACGGGCCACCGTATCATTGTTCGTATAGCTGTGTTTTGAAGCAAAGCTTGAAACTACATGAGAGAATTCATACTGGTGAGAAACCATATAAATGTTCTCTTTGTTCATATAGGGCTCTCGATAAAGGGAACCTGAAGAAACATGAGAGAATTCACACTGGTGAGAAACCTTAAAAATATTTTTTGTCTGGATCCCACAGCGTAGCGGTATCAACCAGAATATGTCGCCACTCACGAAATATCTGAAACTGTGTACGTGCACTATAATGCAATGACCCCGTGTTAACCTGTGACAATCCGCCAGTGATTTTCGCTGTGTTTGAATCATATATCAGGGTATTAATCAGAAAATGAAGAAAAAACGAGTCGTAATCATTTCATGTTAACTAGAAATAAAACGAAATCTGAATTTGTGGGTATTTCATATTCATTTCTTCGCCCAGGGATTGCTTGAATCCGTGGACTCTGGGCAATCGGCTCAAAGCCGGTTCTCAGTGCCTACTATTAGCTAACGCTACAACAACAATTGAGCTGCACTAACAAATGCCAGCGATGTGCTGTCACCGCAGACTGTTGTAAATATAAATTGATGACCTGGTAATATGGTAAGCTGTCCACGTCGTGGTGTTTGCCGTCTCTGCGGTTTTGCGTCTGTCTGAGTTTGTGGTAAGTCAGATTACTTATCTTTGCCTGGTGTTTATAGTTCGTAATTTTGTTGTTGACAACGACAGCGTTGGAGAGACAATTTGTGCGACAATCCCTGTTGTTGCTGCTGCACGATAATTGGTTATTCGCCAAGCAGACATTGCAAATCTTGTTCCGCTCTCGCTGGGCAGGTTCCGATTCTGGGATTATGAAGACCCCAGTTTTCAACACTCGTAGTCGCGTTCTTTCCCGCGAGATCGGCGTTCGTTACTACTTTAATGTGTACGCATACTGCAGGATATATATTTCCAGAGGAGAGATGTGTCGAAGCAACAGGGCGTAGACAACGTGGGGCTTGGGTGGCCTTGAGGTCCCCAAAACAAAACAAACAAACGAAAAAAGGGAAGAAAGAAAGAAAAAGAAACCTAACATAGCATATAAGATCACGTATCTTACTCAGTTATTACAGCAGAAGTAAACTTATCACCGCCAGTGAATACCATTAGGCCTAAAATAAGATTGCAAATTGATCAGTGACCAAAGCCATAGATTGACGATTTCGGGCTCCAATCTTGTGCGATCGCCTCCGAGAATGGAATAGCGTGCCCCAAATCGAATCAAATACCGCCTATTTGGACGAAAAACATCAAAACTTCCGATGAGCAGAATTTTTCGTAACCTTTTCACTATAAAATTATTTTGTTTTTCTATTGAGATCCCAGTCATCTGTTCAGTATTTCTTTATTCACAAACAAGAGATATACAAACTCTCAACTACTTTTCATAAAGAAACCCTAGAAATAAACCTACTGCCTTTCCCAGATAATAAATCTCAGATGTTTTTGGTGATATTTCGGAGAAAATTTATCGTACAACATTGAAACTTCGCACAGTATATAGGCTGAAAAACCCTAATTGTATTTCCGTCTTTCATTACAATTTGTTGAGAACTGACCAATGTCACCGATACCTACCATGTTATATTGGGGCCATGATAACTTTGATCTGCCATTGTTAAAACATGCGAGCTTGACGTCAAAAATATCTCACAAACCTTTCATCTAATTTTTGTTTTCGCGATTTATTGAGAACTACTGGATGGATTTTCTTGATACTTCGGAATAAATTTAGTATTCTACTGTGTGAAGTTTCAATGTTGTCGGATAAATTGTCCCAGAAATATTGTCGAAAACGTCCGAGACGAAACGTGCTCGGACACCCGCTGCTATCGGGGCAGGATAGTATTGTCTAAGGATTAACTTGAATTATAGTACAAACTCGAGACTGAATGATCACTTCAGATTGTATATCATTGCAGTGATCGTCATTGTTATGAGACATTTGGGATAAATCAAAGTTCAGTTGTTACAATCTTATACTACTCCGATACTCCCAGAGAGTGCCAATTTACCATCAAGTTTCATAAAAAAAAATTTAAGCTGCCCGGGCGGATACCCCTCTCTCAGACTCTCTCCCTCTCAAGCCCCCCCCCCCCCCACCCCCGAAACCTGACAACTTGTCTACGCCCCAACAATAGTATTTACATTTTTCTCGTTTTGTGAACTTGACCGGATCCTGCCCAGTGCAAATGTATGTATTCTGGGGGACTCTGCTCACCGAATATAATTTAGTTTCAAAAAGTTTGAACACTAACACAACAAGACTTTTCGAAAGCGGAATTTGTCAGGTACCGCTTTCGAAAAGTTTTGTTGGTGGTGTTCAAACTTTTTCAAACTAAACACAGGAAGGAAGCAATCAGATATTGCTCCCCCTTCGGCTTTAATCCGGCACTGCCCGCCATTGTTCTGTTGTTTATTGGTTGGTGGAGGCCTAATTTGAATAATTATAAAAATTCTGTTTCAGTCACTTTTTTTTGCCATGCCTCACACAATACATATTCCAAGTATCAACCAACAAGTGATAATACGATGTTTCGATGCAAGATGGTCACCAGGGCTTTCGCCAAATCCGGAAATGTGACCTGGTTATGAGACCTACATTCCTTGGGAGTATATTGTGGTGAAATTATGAAGCAATCAGTGAACTTTGACTTTTGCACCCAATTCACTCTTTTTGAGGCAATTTCATACTTCAGGACCTATGTTGTCTGCTTTGGAATGCAGAATAACATATAATATAGCAATTTTCCTGGTCCAAATCGGTTATGGACGGAGATCCAGCCTGGACAAATAAATATATCCGATTCACCGGGCCATAACTCTTAAAAATATAACCCAAAGCAGAGAAACTTCACGCTGCATATCAATGGGTCACTGACCACATATCATGCAAATTTCATACTTGTCCATACAATATTAACCGAGATCCTGCTCTACAAGTCTCAATTCACAAAGATTTGAAGAAAAAAGGGTCATAACTCTTGAAAATATAAGCGAAATTTGGTGAAACTTCACGCTGCACAACTACAGGGCACTGACCACATATCCTGCAAATTTCATAATTGTCCATAAAATATTAACCGAGATCCAGCCCGGACAAGTCCCAATTTACAAAAATTTGAAGAAAAAAGGGTCATAACTCTTGAAAATATATGCGAACCGCAGAGAAACTTCACGCTGCATAACTACAGGGCACTGACAACACATCCTGCAAATATTCATAATTGTCCATACAATATTAACCGAGATCCAGCCCGGACAAATCCCAATTCACGGAGAATTTAGGAACAACGGGCCATAACTCTCGAAAATATAAGCGAAACGTGGTGAAACTTTACGCTGCACAACTGCGGGGCACTGCCCACCTATCATGCAAATTTCATACTTGTCCATGCAATATTAACCAAGATCCAGCCCGGGCAAGTCCCGTTCACAGTGATTTCAGAAAAAGGGTTATAACTCTTGAAAATTATACCGGAACTCGGAAAAAAAACTCAACGCGGCACATCTACGAGGCACTGGCCACATTCCATGCAAGTTTCAATCTCGTCCATCAAATATTAACCGAGATATTGCGCGGACAAGAAATTCGGACGGACAGACGGACTGACAGACGGACGGACAAAGCGATCGCTATATGCCCCCCCCTCTAGTTAGAGGGGGGGGGGGGGCATAATTATATACGCAATGAGCGTGCAGCAACAACAACAGGAATTTTCGCACAAATTGCCTCTCCAACGCTATCGTTGTCAATAAACAAATTTACTATAAACACCATGCATGCATATATAAGTAATCTTGGGGACTTAACGCAAACTCATGCAGCTCTTGCCAATACCTGTGCTACACAGAACTATCAATAATACCAGTTAATAAAACTATCCAGTCTTCTCGCGTATTTGTGGTACCGTATCGTTTTGTCACAACAGAATTGCATGAATTATGAAAATCTGCTGGCAAAAACTGGTAGAAGACATTGACGTAGTCGATCCACTTTTAAGCATATTACTGTAGATAGTTTCTTGTTACCATGAAGACCTGGTATATTTCGAAATGAGCCGCCTTCACAAATTCACTTCATTGAAGACTAAACTCTGTGTTCCAGTTGTGATTTTCCAAACAGACTCCACAACTTGGAGAAAATCTCCACATTTATCCATACATCTGCTATCGGCTGAAACATGCCAGCTGAAACGTTTTGAAACTTTAAATCCATTACTGGCGATCCAGACATCAGTACTTTGAGTATTTTCATTTTTGTTCAAACAGTACTACCCAAAAAGGGAAGCTTAATAATCACGTGAAAATCCACACTGGGGTGAAGCCGTATAAGTGAGAAATCCTAACCTTTCACAAAAGGAACTCCTATTGACTGGAAACCGTACAAGTGAGAAATCCTAACCTTTCACAAAAGGAATTTCTATTGGCTGGAAACCAAACCATAGCGATTTGTCATTTGTTCAACACCGCCAGTGTTATTTGCCCTCCGCGGTCTTTCAGGTCTTTCAGTTTTGGGGCAGACGTACGCCATTAAGGTAGTGTTGGTTTATATGATGCTTTATTGTATTTTGTGCATTGTAGGAGCGCATTAAGATAACATATTACTGCGTCTCCCACTTTTACATAATTTGAAATACACCGCATTCATTACAATCTTACATACATATTGAATACAACATGTGACGGCCGGAGAGAACAATATTGAAAAATAATTCAGGTAATTGTTGGGGGGGTGCTCGGGATGACCATATGCGCGTCTACGACGAGAGATATGTATGTCGTTATTATGCTAATATCGGTCGCTTAAGGTAGAGTTGATGTGGGACAGTGAAATGGTAGAGTCTCTGTCATATGAAACATTCCATGGCAAATTATCCTGCTCTGTTGTCATGGTGACCATCCCTCTCTTTGTTTCAAATATTTGAAAGTACTTCATAGGAGAAAAAACTGTGAAACAGTTACTGGTCCGTGAATTCTGTGTTTGGTAGGGAAAACTTTACTTGACCCAAGTGTCCGGCTACATAAGATAGTTATAGAAAGTTCCGGTACTGTGAACACTCGGAGTATAGCAATTTAGCAAGTACAGCTATGCACGGCCTGTTACGAAGATGTCGTGAGAATGTACAACAGGGAGGTGATGTCGTTTTTACTGATGCCTTACAAAGCTCTCCCGAGCCGACGGAGGCTATGAATGTGAGCCCGTTGTGTAGACTTTGCAGAGCAGTGGGTACATCGGGCACTGACTATTTTGAACTGATTTATTCTTTATTTTTGACTTGGTTCAGTGGCGTATATATTCGTTTATAGACAGACTTGAGAACATCAGATATTTCTCGAAGTCCGCAGTGCAAACTTGGACAAAGTGTGCGAACGATAATAGAAGACATGTCTCAATAAGATTCGCTTGATATCGGCGAACATCGATAACAATTGCAATGGGAGGGCTATTTGATGTACCTGATGACAATGGGAGGCCTATTTGATGTGCCTGACAATGGGAGGGCTATTTGATGTCCCTGACAATGGGAGGGCTATTTGATGTACCTGGCAATGGGAGGGCTATTTGATGTACCAGATGACAATGGCACGTCTATTTGATGTACCTGACAATGGGAGGGCTATTGGATGTACCTGACAATGGGAGGGCTATTTGATGTACCAGATGACAATGGCACGTCTATTTGATGTGCCTGACAATGGAAGGGTTAGTTGATGTACCTGACAATGGGAGGGCTATTTGATGTAGCTGACAATGGGAGGGCTATTTGATGTACCTGACAATGGGAGGGTTATTTGATGTACCAGATGACAATGGTACGTCTATTTGATGTGACTGACAATGGGAGGGCTATTTGATGCACCTGACAATGGGAGGGCTATTTTATGTACCTGACAATGGGAGGGCTATTTGATGTACCTGGCAATGGGAGGGTTATTTGATGTACCAGATGACACTGGGAGGGCTATTTGATGTACCTGACAATGGGAGGGCTATTTTATGTACCTGACAATGGGAGGGCTATTTGATATGCCTGACAATGGGAGGGCTATTTGATGTACCTGACAATGGGAGGGCTATTTGATGTACCTGGCAATGGGACGGTTATTTGATGTACCAGATGACACTGGGAGGGCTATTTGATGTACCTGACAATGGGAGGGCTATTTGGTATACCTGATAATGGGAGGGCTATTTGATGTGCCTGACAATGGGAGGGCTATTTGATGTACCTGACAATGGGAGGGCTATTTGATGTACCAGATGACAATGGCACGTCTATTTGATGTGCTGGCAATGGGAGGGCTAGTTGATGTACCTGACAATGGAAGGGCCATTTGATGTACCTGACAATGGGAGGGCTATTTGATGTACCTGACAATGGGCGGGCTATTTGATGTACCTGACAATGGGAGGGCTATTTGATGTACCAGATGACAATGGCACGTCTATTTGATGTGCCTGGCAATGGGAGAGCTATTTGATGTACCTGACAATGGGCGGGCTATTTGATGTACCTGACAATGGGAGGGCTATTTGATGTACCAGATGACAATGGCACGTCTATTTGATGTGCCTGGCAATGGGAGAGCTATTTGATGTGCCTGGCAATGGGAGGGCTATTTGATGTACCTGACAATGGGCGGGCTATTTGATGTACCTGACAATGGGAGGGCTATTTGATGTACCAGATGACAATGGCACGTCTATTTGATGTGCCTGGCAATGGGAAGGCTAGTTGATGTTCCTGACAATGGTAGGACTATTTGATGTACCTGACAATGGGAGGGCTATTTGATGTACCTGACAATGGGAGGGCTATTTGATGTACCTGACAATGGGAGGGCTATTTGATGTACCTGACAATGGGAGGGCTATTTGATGTACCTGACAATGGGAGGGCTATTTGATGTACCTGACAATGGGAGGGCTATTTGAAGTGCCTGACAATGGGAGGGCAATTTGATGTACCTGACAATGGGAGGGCAATTTGATGTACCAGATGACAATAGCACGTCTATTTGATGTGCATGGCAATGGGAGAGCTATTTGATGTACCTGGCAATGGGAGAGCTATTTGATGTACCTGGCAATGGGAGGGCTATTTGATGTACCTGACAATGGGAGGGCTATTTGAAGTGCCTGACAATGGGAGGGCAATTTGATGTACCTGACAATGGGATCGCTATTTGATGTACCAGATAACAATGGCACGTCTATTTGATGTGCCTGACAATGGGAGGGCTATTTGATGTACCTGGCAATGGGAGGGCTATTTGATGCACCTAACAATGGGAGGGCTATTTGATGTACCAGATAACAATGGCACGTCTATTTGATGTGCCTGACAATGGGAGGGCTATTTGATGTACCTGGCAATGGGAGGGCTATTTGATGCACCTAACAATGGGAGGACTATTTGATGTACCAGATGACAATGGCACGTCTATTTGATTTGCCTGACAATTGGAGGGCTATTTGATGTACCTGATAATGGGAGGGCTATTTGATGTACCAGATGACAATGGCACGTCTATTTGATGTGCCTGACAATGGGAGGGCTATTTGACGTACCTGACAATGGGAGGGCTATTTGATGTACCTGGCAATGGGAGGGCTATTTGATGTACCAGATGACAATGGCGCGTCTATTTGATGTACCTGACAATGGGAGGGCTATTTGATGTACCTGACAATCGGACGGCTATTTGATGTGCCTGACAATGGGAGGGCTATTTGATGTACCTGAGAAAGGGAGGGCTATTTGATGTACCTAGCAATGGGAGGGCTGTTTGATGTGCCTGACAATAGGAGGGCTATTTGATGTACCTGACAATGGGAGGGCTATCTGATGTACCTGACAATGGGAGGGCTATTTGATGTACCTGACAATGGGAGGGCTATTTGTTGTACCAGATGACAATGGCACGTCTGTTTGATGTGCCTGGCAATGGGAAAGCTAGTTGATGTACCTGACAATGGTAGGACTATTTGATGTACCTGACAATGGGAGGGCTATTTGATGTGCCTGACAATGGGAGGGCTATTTGATGTACCTGGCAATGGGAGGGCTATTTGATGCACCTAACAATGGGAGGACTATTTGATGTACCAGATGACAATGGCACGTCTATTTGATGTGCCTGACAATGGGAGGGCTATTTGATGTACCTGATAATGGGAGGGCTATTTGATGTACCAGATGACAATGGCACGTCTATTTGATGTGCCTGACAATGGGAGGGCTATTTGACGCACCTGACAATGGGAGGGCTATTTGATGTACCTGGCAATGGGAGGGCTATTTGATGTACCAGATGACAATGGCGCGTCTATTTGATGTACCTGACAATGGGAGGGCTATTTGATGTACCTGACAATGGGACGGCTATTTGATGTGCCTGACAATGGGAGGGCTATTTGATGTACCTGACAAAGGGAGGGCTATTTGATGTACCTGGCAATGGGAGGGCTGTTTGATGTGCCTGACAATAGGAGGGCTATTTGATGTACCTGACAATGGGAGGGCTATCTGATGTACCTGACAATGGGAGGGCTATTTGATGTACCTGACAATGGGAGGGCTATTTGTTGTACCAGATGACAATGGCACGTCTGTTTGATGTGCCTGGCAATGGGAAGGCTAGTTGATGTACCTGACAATGGTAGGACTATTTGATGTACCTGACAATGGGAGGGCTATATGATGTACCTGACAATGGGAGGGCTATTTGATGTACCTGACAATGGGAGGACTATTTGATGTACCAGATGACAATGGCACGTCTATTTGATGTGCCTGACAATGGGAGGGCTATTTGATGTGCCTGACAGTGGGAGGGTTAGTTGATGCACCTGACAATGGGAGGGCTATTTGATGTACCTGACAATGGGAGGGCTATTTGATGTACCTGACAATGGGAGGGTTATTTGATGTTCCAGATGACAATGGTACGTCTATTTGATGTGACTGACAATGGGAGGGCTATTTGATGCACCTGACAATGGGAGGGCTATTTTATGTACCTGACAATGGGAGGGCTATTTGATGTACCTGGCAATGGGAGGGCTATTTGATGTACCTGACAATGGGAGGGCTATTTTATGTACCTGACAATGGGAGGGCTATTTGATGTACCTGGCAATGGGAGGGTTATTTGATGTACCAGATGACACTGGGAGGGCTATTTGATGTACCTGACAATGGGAGGACTATTTGATGTACCTGACAATGGGAGGGCTATTTGATGTACCTGGCAATGGGAGGGTTATTTGATGTACCAGATGACACTGGGAGGGCTATTTGATGTACCTGACAATGGGAGGGCTATTTGATGTACCTGACAATGGGAGGGCTATTTGATGTGCCTGACAATGGGAAGGCTATTTGATGTACCTGAGAATGGGAAGGCTATTTGATGTAAATGACAATGGGAGGGCTATTTGATGTACCTGACAATGGGAGGGCTATTTTATGTACCTGGCATTGGGAGGGCTATTTGATGTACCAGATGACACTGGGAGGTCTATTTGATGTACCTGGCAATGGGAGGGCTATTTGATGTACCAGATGACACTGGGAGGGATATTTGATATACCTGACAATGGGAGGGCTATTTGATGTACCTGACAATGGGAGGGCTATTTGATGTGCCTGACAATGGGAGGGCTATTTGATGTACCTGACAATGGGAGGGCTATTTGATGTACCAGATGACAATGGCACGTCTATTTGATGTGCCTGACAATGGGAGGCCTATTTGATGTACCTGGCAATGGGAGGGCTATTTGATTTACCTAACAATGGGAGAACTATTTGATGTACCAGATGACAATGGCTCGTCTATTTGATGTACTTGACAATGGGAGGGCTATTTGATGTACCTGACAATGGGGCGGCTATTTGATGTGCCTGACAATGGGAGGGCTATTTGATGTACCTGACAAAGGGAGGGCTATTTGATGTACCAGATGACAATGACACGTCTATTTGATGTACCTGACAATGGGAGGGCTATTTGATGTACCTGACAATGGGAGGGCTATTTGATGTACCTGACAATGGGAGGGCTATTTGATGTACCTGACAATGGGAGGGCTATTTGATGTACCTGACAATGGGAGGGCTATTTGTACCGATACCTGACATGAACATGGCGAGGAGAGATTTCTTAGTTTGATAGACATATCTCCCAATCGATTTATAAATTTGTGACATCTACTAATATTTGAGGAGGGCATGTAAGAAAATAAATTTAATCTCTAAAATTGCGCAAAAACAGCATTCTCCTACGAAGTAGGTTCTCATTTGCAAATTGTCCGGTAAAGAGTCGGTCCATCCGAATCTGTTGACATCAGAACCTTGATTTTTGACATGAACGAGCATTTGGGGACTTACTAGTACCAGCAAGTCCTGAGCTGACCCACTTATGTGACCTATAAACTATTTGGGTGTACACACCGTTTTCCGCATTTTATATTGCGGGTGCTTGTAAATATATGACCATTAAACAAATGTAGATAGGTCATTTACATATATATTAAGTAACATCGGGCTGCATGGACGACCCTGTTTAACACCTATTTCCGAGACAAATTGACTGGAAAATCCGGATGTATTTTTTATGTAATAATACATGTATGTGCCTATATAGAGAATGCTTATACCATAGTCCTGCCCTCCATACATTATCTAATGCTTATACCATAGTCCTGCCCTCCATACATTATCAAATGCTTTATACCATAGTCCTGCCCTCCACCCATTTTGATGTACCTGACAATGGAAGGGCTATTTGATGTACCTGACAATGGGAGGGCTATTTGATGTGCCTGACAATGGGAGGGCTATTTGCTGTACCTGACAATGGGAGGGCTATTTGATGTACCTGACAATGGGAGGGCTATTTGATGTACCTGACAATGGGAGGGCTATTTGATGTACCTGACAATGGGAGGGCTATTTGATGTACCTGACAATGGGAGGGCTATTTG
>JAVTVY010031784.1:0-130291 GCA_036873755.1 Hanleya hanleyi
CAAATCGTCCAGGCCAGATAGGGTTAAACCGCGGAGTAACATTTACCCTGCGGTTGCTAGCTTTACTTCGCGGTTCAAAGGTTCCGCCGTTAATCTAAAGAAATTCTGTGTTAAGCTTATCTGGCCTGTCCAGGCCTAAGGGGGGGGGGGGCGAATTCGGCCCCCCCCCCACCCTCACTAACTACTAACTATTTTTCTTATCCCTTGAAGTAAAGGGTCTGAAACTTACCACACTATACCTTTGCGTCAACCTGTACAAGAAACTGTAAAAAAAATCCAAGATGGCCCCTTTGATGACGTCACAGTGACGTCATTTTGCAAAAAATACCTTTCTTGGTCGAATTTTTAATCAAATTTTGCGAAAATTGTATTCATGTAATTTTTCCAAAAAAATGCATGAAAAATTACCCGTGAATTTACCCGTGATCCTCTGCTCGAGATGTTACGCAAATAGGCCCAAAATGACCCCAATACACGCTTAAAGCTAAAGTGTTGAAACTTACTCGTAAAGTGATGAAATAACCCTTTCAGTGTGTCCACAGGGGCTGCACTTTAAGTGTCCCTGTGGGCACACTTAAAGGGTTATTTCAACACTTTACGAAAAAAGTTTCAACACTTTAGTTTTAAGCGTGTATGATAAACTACAAATTCACGGAGTGTCAGCTCTCATTCTTTTGTCGTTCCGGAGAATGCACAGAAAGTTTGGTGGTGGTGAATGTCCCTATCCCAGGCATTGTAGGGTTAAAGAAGGAATTGTTTGCATAAAATAGTCCAAAATATATAGAAATTACAAGCGTCTAGTCCGGTCATTCATAATTCAAAGCCGTCGTCCATTAGAGAATATCCGCGTCCATAATCCAAAGACCTATTCCATATTCCATATAACAGTATGAGCACCAAATTCAAAAGACAATCATAGTATACATAAACATAGGCTTGTTTCCTGCAAGAGAGAAGCGGTCAACAGTTTTCAATGATGCCGGCAAGACATCATGATGTTCCAAAAATACCAAATCCGTATCGCTGATCAGTATTCTTAATCCATAATATTCGTTGTAAAGTCGTCATCTAAAGAATGATATCTCAGTCACACTTTGATTCCGACTGTTCATATGAGTACCATGAGGATCTTGAAGTACATGGGTTCACACGGCCCCTAGCCCCGGGTTAAGCGAAATTTAGGCACAAGTTACGAAACGTAGCGCCATAGATCTCGCACGCTACGTTCGTATTTTGCTATCAGCATGCGATATGTATCGCCAAATTTGAGAAACTTTGAGTGGAGGCGCTTGGTGGAATAGCCCTGTTTTTTAATTTTCTGCAACAATGTTTTGTTACGTTGATTAAAATCGTCACATTTAACACAGAATCTAGCAAATGCTACTAAGCGAGATATGTATACGCCATATGCAGGTCCCACTGGAATATTACTGTCCAGAAAGGGATAGTTTACGATGTCGAAATTGTAATCATCTCTTTTGTCATAAAGTCGACGAGAGAGAATGCCCGCTTCATTTTTATAGAGATAGAGCTCTAAATCTGATGTGCCTGTAGGGCTATCTGTAGTTTCCTTCAAATCCAGAGAAGGTGGATATATATCCTTCACTGTGTCATTTATCCATTATCCACAGCGAGAAGATCGTCTATATAGCGTTTGGTGAATGAGAAGGAACGGGCTTCGAATGGATCGGTTTTCCAAAGCGCCTGCATACAGTCATATTCATAAGAGAACAGATACAGGTCAGCCAACAGGGGTGCACAATTAGTACCCATTGGAATACCTATATGCTGCTGATACCCCTCATACCCCTTCCAACATTCTGAATAATACATATGACAAGTTTGGAAGCAATGTAGCAAGTATTTAATACCACCCTTGACATTTGCCTTAACATTATTGAACGCCGATGAGGATATGACAATAGCTCTTCCTGTACTTCTTACAGGCGAGCTAAAAACGGGTAAGAAAACCTCGTGCAATCATGAACGACATTATAATCAAATCGGTCAATCGTGATATGGAGATATATTTGTTCGAGGAGGCACGCCAGTTCTTTTCAAGTCCAAGAGCATAACGATCTGGGAAACGGATGCGCACGTTCCCGTAGTCTTTGGCCGCTTTCCCTCTTGCAGGATACGAACAATTTTGCATTTTTAACTTTTATTTTATTGTAGTTTATGCATATTTGATCAGTCATACGAAAAAGTTCTATCGATTACTGACGCGAAAATTGAAGACGAATAGCTATTGAGTGTCAGATATGATGCCTGTACTATCCGTAATCTCAGATTCTATGATCGCGGATGTAACATGAGGTCGGGATTGTTATGGATATTGATTAAGCATTCCGAGATAATTTTATATCAAGAAATACAAGCTAGTTTTAGTAAGAAGGACTGTGTAATTAGTTTGGCTCCATGCAAATCGGTCTGGAAGCTACAAGTAAATGTATCAGCATCTTTGAAAAGTGACATCACTTCCGAAATCACACCTCATTACCGCCGGCTCACAGTTTCTCTGTTACCGTGAAGCGATTCGTTCGATTGCATCCAAAATGCCTCTCATTGTGTACCTAAATGAAATGAGTGGCAGTGGTAGCAAGATCCAAAGAAGTACTCGCGACTATATGCGTGTTTGGCCTTTCTGGGGGGGATTAAGTAGGATTAATTATGTGTATCATATGTGGTCACAGGATGAGGAAGTGTTCTGTGTGTATGTTACTGGGTCTGCTGCTAGTATTACATGTGACTCTGTCGAGCGAAGCGCCACAAGCTCCTCCCGATGGGCCACTATGGCCAATGTGGTCGAATGGGAATCTTGTTGAAAGAGCGGCCGGGAACCGTGCCAAGTGGGCGGTAATATTCTTCGTCATATGATCACATAATGGGAAATTTGCTCACTCTTGGACTCACTAAATCATCTGGGACGCAGGCGCGACCTAAATCGGCTCTGGACACGAACAAAACAACCAAGCTGTTTCCTGAGTAGCAGATTTCTCTACCATAATTTCAATTCAAAATATCGTCTAGCTGTTTAAAAAGGCTCGGAAAACGGCCATAATATCAAGCTGACGAATGCGTTGACGTAATAGACCGAGTAAAAAGCTATCTGAAACGATACAAAGCAGTCCGTACAATGCTAGGCCACAAATTCTTTCTTGCTTTAAGTGACCACCTTCGATAAGAGGGATTTCCATAGTATGAGGGGAGGCACATTAGAAAGTTGCATTTTTATTTCTGTACCATAACAAGCTTTTGCGTAGCGTATAGTACAAAGCACAATTTGTCGGGAAATATCCATAATGCACACGTTAATGAGGTGCAAAAGTGGACATATGAGTTTTTTTCACTTTAGAGGTGAATCCGAACATATTTTAAAAATTTCAACAAAAATACATCTTGAACCAATACAAAATTAACACAAATGAAAGTTGAATGTATTGCAAAGTATAAAATATCAAAATGAATTTGGTTCAACAGGTGGTTCTGTTGAAAACCGCGAATTCACTCTTAAAGTGACAAAAACTCATCCCGAAAAGGTCCATTTTGCATATCATTCACATGTGTACTATGGATAATTTCGGACAAATTATTCTTGTCTATAAGCAGCTATATTTTTACTAAATATTCAAAAAGATGTTTTGCCACACCGAAATAAAAATGTATCTTATGTAATGTAATGCAACTCCCATAGTACGAAAATTCTTCTTATCCCACTGGTGCTTTGAAATACATTTTTCATTGTAAACAAGACCACAATAAACTGATACAAAAAAACACATATTCATATAACGTTCCGTGCAGTATTTATTCCAATGAACAGATTATTTCACATATATATCATCAACATGAACTGCCAATTTCGGAAAGGCCAACGGGTACATACTGTTTGAACAGTATAATACATAATCGGTTTAAATTCAGAGGCATTCAAAAGGTAAACCTGGGAAGCGTTGAAAGATGAAAAAGTCAGTTTTCGGTCGACATTTGTATTATACCGTATAACAGCAAACAGAATCTCTTGAACATGACATATATGTATATAGTCTGACCAAAACGATAGCAAAACATGGCATCTAAAAGCATGACAGACTTAATCCCTTTCCCGTAAGTAATGTTCTGAATGGCCAGACTCTTGGTCACAGACCGACAGTGAAAGCATACGCCTATGTGATGGATAAGAATGTCCTGGTGATTAGTGTCCCTTCTCGTCCCTAACATTACATATTTCTAGTTTATAAGTTAAGAGTTACTTTCTGCTGATTTCAATATATTACCAACATAAAAGATATTTTCGTATCGATTAAATGAAGTCCTAGGCATCCTGAAGACATAATTTGGCCAACAATCAAACTTAATTATCAGTTCAAAATCAGGCTTTGAATTTTGCAGTACGAAGGTGAATATTTCGCCATCTAATAATGCCGTCTTCCGTCACAAAGCTATTTAGGCAATGGTCATATTATAAACGCTGAGGAGATAGTAATTTACATGAAAAAATGATTGAAAACTAAAACACCTGGATCAAATAAACCACTTAGTTATCAATTGGATATCCCAATAGAAAATATGACAATCACACTATTCCACGTTATTTATTATTTACTGTTTACTTACTGGCATCCTTCCAAGAAGATCATTAGCTGAAGATCGCATCATAAAACCATACAGAGCGAGTGTGGTTCTTCATTCAAGAGTTAGCTCTCTAGCAAAAGACGTGTACTAACAACTAAACTGGTACATCTAAACAGACAGGTAAGATGATGGCTTGGGTAGATCAGGAAACGGGTGTGCGATGCTTGATACATTGCACAGTAAAATAGGTCTGGCTGATGGATTGCTGACATGATTTTCTCAGTTTTTCGTACTTTCTCGGGAAATGTCTTCCCCGGCTTTCTCGGGAAATGTATTCCCCGATGATCGGAAATTGTTTGTACTAGAAAGCGAGAACATGTAGTCAGTGATGGAGTAGGTTTTTAACGTCGTTTCGATTCCTGATCTATCCTGTTCCTTGAACGCCAAGCGGTTGCATTTTCTAAATCTGTAGTTTGATTCGGCCCGGGATCGGACATGGGAACTGCCGCTTGCGAGGAACGCTCTACCACAAGGCCACCGCAGTGCGGTCCGCGGGAAGATACAACAGGGTAAGCGGACTTGATGCCATATGATCTCAACGTGACCGTGGGTGTTTCTCGGACAGACGAACCAACAGCCTGTTGACTATGTTTTAATTGACAAAGACATACAGTTAATGCAAACTCAAAATATTGCCGATCACATTTCCTGTGTAGTTGAATTTGTAAAATGATATGAGAGTAACGGGTAATATGTTCTAACAGAACACTTCGGGGCAAGTAATGGTAAAGGTAACATTTATATTTTCTATAAGAATTGACAAAGAAGTAGTTCATAAAAAGCTCAGTTTCGTACCAAAAAGTTAACAATTTTGATATTTTTAACGCCCACAGTAAAAAGTTACGTAAACAGCGTTAACTGACGTTTGACATTGAGTTTTCGTTTATTTTTGGTTTTTTCGTATATATTTTAACATGGATATTTTAATATATCTAAACCATGACACCTTGAACTGGCTAATTATGCTAACTGGACATTTTGGAATACACAAAAAATTCAACATTACAAGCGTCTAGTCCGTCATTCATAATTCAGCCGTCGTCCATTAGAGAATATCCGCGACCATAATCCAAAGACCTATTCCATATTCCATATAACAGTATTAGCACCAAATTCAAAAAGACAATCATAGTATACATCAACATAGGCTTGTTTCCTGCAAGACAGAAGCGGTCAACAGTTTTCAATGATGCCGGCAAGACATCATGATGTTCCAAAAATACCAAATCCGTATCGCTGATCAGTATTCTTAATCCATAATATTTGTTGTAAAGTCGTCATCTAAAGAATGATATCTCAGTCACACTTTGATTCCGACTGTTCATATGAGTACCATGAGGATCTTGAAGTACATGGGTTCACACGGCCCCTAGCCCCGGGTTAAGCGAAATTTAGGCACAAGTTACGAAACGTAGCGCCATAGATCTCGCACGCTACGTTCGTATTTTGCCATCAGCATGCGATATGTATCGCCAAATTTGAGAAACTTTGAGTGGAGGCGCTTGGTGGAATAGCCCTGTTTTTTAATTTTCTGCAACAATGTTTTGTTACGTTGATTAAAATCGTCACATTTAACACAGAATCTAGCAAATGCTACTAAGCGAGATATGTATACGCCATATGCAGGTCCCACTGGAATATTACTGTCCAGAAAGGGATAGTTTACGATGTCGAAATTGTAATCATCTCTTTTGTCATAAAGTCGACGAGAGAGAATGCCCGCTTCATTTTTATAGAGATAGAGATCTAAATCTGATGTGCCTGTAGGGCTATCTGTAGTTTCCTTCAAATCCAGTGAAGGTGGATATATATCATTCACTGTGTCATTTATCCATTATCCACAGCGAGAAGATCGTCTATATAGCGTTTGGTGAATGAGAAGGAACGGGCTTCGAATGGATCGGTTTTTGAAAGCGCCTGCATATAGTCATATTCATAAGAGAACAGATACAGGTCAGCCAACAGGGGTGCACAATTAGTACCCATTGGAATACCTATATGCTGCTGATACCCCTCATACCCCTTCCAACATTCTGAATAATACATATGACAAGTTTGGAAGCAATGTAGCAAGTATTTAATACCACCCTTGACATTTGCCTTAACATTATTGAACGCCGATGAGGATATGACAATAGCTCTTCCTGTACTTCTTACAGGCGAGCTAAAAACGGGTAAGAAAACCTCGTGCAATCATGAACGACATTATAATCAAATCGGTCAATCGTGATATGGAGACATATTTGTTCGAGGAGGCACGCCAGTTCTTTTCAAGTCCAAGAGCATAACGATCTGGGAAACGGATGCGCACGTTCCCGTAGTCTTTGGCCGCTTTCCCTCTTGCAGGATACGAACAATTTTGCATTTTTAACTTTTATTTTATTGTAGTTTATGCATATTTGATCAGTCATACGAAAAAGTTCTATCGATTACTGACGCGAAAATTGAAGACGAATAGCTATTGAGTGTCAGATATGATGCCTGTACTATCCGTAATCTCAGATTCTATGATCGCGGATGTAACATGAGGTCGGGATTGTTATGGATATTGATTAAGCATTCCAAGATAATTTTATATCAAGAAATACAAGCTAGTTTTAGTAAGAAGGACTGTGTAATTAGTTTGGCTCCATGCAAATCGGTCTGGAAGCTACAAGTAAATGTATCAGCATCTTTGAAAAGTGACATCACTTCCGAAATCAAACCTCATTACCGCCGGCTCACAGTTTCTCTGTTACCGTGAAGCGATTCGTTCGATTGCATCCAAAATGCCTCTCATTGTGTACCTAAATGAAATGAGTGGCAGTGGTAGCAAGATCCAGAGAAGTACTCGCGACTATATGCGTGTTTGGCGTTTCTGGGGGGGATTAAGTAGGATTAATTATGTTTATCATATGTGGTCACAGGATGAGGAAGTGTTCTGTGTGTATGTTACTGGGTCTGCTGCTAGTATTACATGTGACTCTGTCGAGCGAAGCGCCACAAGCTCCTCCCGATGGGCCACTATGGCCAATGTGGTCGAATGGGAATCTTGTTGAAAGAGCGGCCGGGAACCGTGCCAAGTGGGCGGTAATATTCTTCGTCATATGATCACATATATATAATTAATATATTTAAATTATAATTGATACCATATTGTTATATATTATTGTATCTCTCCAAAGTGACATCAGCTCCACTTCCAGCAAGCTCTATCAATGTATGGCATGTAGGACGGTTTTTTAATACCTGTTCTAAAGGCTGTCATTTTCATTGGTAGAAATATATAATGTTATTTCGCAGAGAGCAATCACATTACCATCTGGGGTGAAGTTCGAGTTACCACCAAAATGCGCAGGTGTATGTTCACTACGATTTACATCTACTATAGCAGTATCATTTGAGCATTTGAGTTTCGTTGACATCAAAGTTATTCTCTGTTTTAGACAAAGAATCTCGTGTTTGAAACAGTTTTGGGTGCAACAGTTTTGGATGCAAGTACAATCTCGGCAGACTCATTGCCTTCAGACTCCTGATTATCTAGCAAAGCAGCCGGATTTCGTCCATTGTATTCTTCATGTTAGGCGGACTAAGATGATCAATGGAGTACCTTTGTCGTCACAGAGAAGTGAAAATATTGGATGTTAACTTCACATGAAGGTCCGATGATTGAGACTACATTTTTTGGATGTACATGTAATAGAATTATAGACAGACGCGAGGTGAAAATGATAACAGATCGACGTATGACAGACAGCTCAAATGATGTCAAGGTGATTAACAGATTTGACTGATCATTCTTCATATTTCTAGATATCTCCCAACGAAGACGCGGATATCTCCCAACGCGGATAAGACTAATTTCCATGTTTCAAGGTAGGAAAATGACAAACCTACACAACGAACATCAAACACACGTTTTTGTTTTTCATTGCTGCTGTTTTATCATCTACTGACATGATGCTCTGGCCCAAGGATAGTGCAAATCGGCTGAGAAGTCCTCAATACGACAAGTTATTAACTAATAAATTTTCAGCTCTTGCGGTAGTGCATGCTCCAGCAATAGTGAAACATTCTTCTGAAGAGCAGATCCACGCCCTCTCTATCGGGTCAGGAAGGATTATGTTAATATTATAATTTATCATATACCTATGCATGTTGGGATAGCGATACAGACTTGAGTTTTTTCTTTCCGTATCGCCCTCTCGTGCTTGTATTGCCCGCTCTCTAACCGGGACTACTTTAACCTGTGACCTTGGCAACCTGTCGGGGAATGCCCGTGAAGCCCGTTCTGTTCTATTAATAGAACTCAAAATTGCTGATCCGTTCTGAACGCTATTTCCATATCAATACAAATGGATTTGCACATGCGATAATATATGCATATATACTGAACCTATTCTGAGTCTGATTTTGACCTTAGTGACCGTCAATCTGAGCCCTGTTAACTTACGGTCGGCCGTACCCGCCGTACCTCACCAGATGATTACTGTGCGACGAAATCATTCGCCGAGCAGACGTTGCAAATCTCGTTGCGCTCTCGCTGGACAGGTTCCAGTTCTGGGTTTATCAAGATCCTAGTTTTCAACATTCTCGCAGTCGCGTCCATTTCCGTGAAGACGGCGTTCGTTACTATTTTAATGTGTACGCATACTGTATGGACTCTATTTTCAGAGGAGATGTGTCGAAGCAACAACAATAGTATTTCAATTTTTCTCGTCTTGTGAACTTGACCGGATCCTGTCCAGTGAAATGTATTATGGGGGACTCCTGCTCCCCGAATTGAAAAGTTCATCACATAGTGGGCAACAACTTGCGACACTGAATGATGTAAAAATTCCAATCTAACCGATTATGATAACATCCGTTTTATTCCAAGACTCAAAATCAAATATAGGCCTGTTACCCGGTACTCGAAATTATTTCTTGATGGCAAATACAAATGAACGAAAGACAAACTCTGTGGCTCTACCGCATGACCACGTTTTCAGTGACAAGAACTGAACGAAAGCATGAACACATGGCTACTCTGGCTCGTAATGTTGTTTAGTCTATATGTTGTAAGTCTGTTAACATTGAAAATACACCCGCCGATCAATTTCCCCCCCCCCCCTCCGTTCGTGTTCGGTGAAGTGATAACCGATGCTGCAAATCTCCATTTTCAGGCCGCCTTGATGGGGACTGCACACTCCCCGTCTGGCCATGGATTATCAGTGCAATTGCCCCTGCAAGTTCTGCTTGACTACTGCCTTATAGAAAACATCTTAATTCCAGGAACAGACAGTTGATCCACAGTTATAGAATAGACAGCAATTCAATCACGTGTTCTCTTATTCAAATCAAAAGTCATTTGGAAAGTTTGATTCGATAAATCCAAGAGAAACTGTAAAATCCAATCATGATCGTATACCGGTAGTATTTATTTTATTTATCCGATTTAGATGTAATACGGCCGTATAAACATTATGCAGCTGACGGCGTGAACAGGGCGCAGCAAGTTTTCTGGGCAAACCGTAAATCCCACCCATTTCGTTCCTCCAAAAAAGTTTCGTCTCGCCAAACCACTGATAAACTTTCCTTGCTGTGAATTTCAACAACTGCCTCTTAGCCATCGGGCATGCGTCCATCTATAAACGTACCTTTAACACTGGCCAACTGACTGTAAAATGTAATTCCTGAATCAAGATTCGTCTGTGACACTGTCGGAATCGCGTTGCTTGTCATTGTTTGAATTTCTCAGTTGGAGAAATTTCCGTAGGCCTGCATAGATCCATCGTGTTTCGCCGTTCGAAAGACAGTTTGTTGAACAACACATCAAACAGTATATATGTACGTTTCAAGTTCACCATTTCTGCAATCCTCGATGTCAAATATTGCGGGAGGTAATGTTCCAACCTGACTCTGTCTTTCTTCTCTCTTTCTCATTTTGTTTATCCTGACCTAGTTTGTTCCATCGAGGCGCGCGAGTTTATTTTTGGCCCAGTGCCACGTGCGCGGATTTATTCAATTAGGTCAAATGAGTCTTATCACGTCACGTACACAATCAAAGCGCATCATACCACATAGTTCGGAATTCAAACGCTCTATTATGTGAATAAAACATCCTAAGAGTTCGGTATATGATAAATATATTATTATGTTGTTCCCGCACTTTGTATCAGCTCTCGTTTTCGGAGCCCCTCGACCTGCGGTCTCGGTCGATACGGCGATCCAGACTCCGAGAACTCGAGCTGATACAAAGTGCGGGAACAACACAGTATCCTGATAATATATATATAGTTTTTAGCAAATGAATGATGATCATGATAACGGTAACAACAGAGCTTCGCTGGTTCACCTATCGTGGTGGTATAGTATGAAGATTAAGAATACGATTAAAGAGATTAAGCAAATAATAATAATAATATATAAGGGAGATTACCAAACTAGAATGTTGCAAATTTTAAGTTTTTGTCCAGCATTTTTCACAAGTTTGTATTTTACATTATAAAAGTATTGATGTTATTTGTGTTGACAGTGGGCAAGTCTCAACTGTTTTAATGTTTATACTAATTTGTTTGACCTAATTTGTCAAAACCGAAAATTGAATCCCACTACAAACGATCGAAGATGAAATTAAATCAGATGGAGAAGCAAGGCGGATTTAAGAACTTTTTATTAAAAAAATATGCGCGTATTTGACCGTATGCCCTTTTGTGGATACGGCAGAGGTAAATTTGATTATTGATTCCACCTTTAGGATAGGAACTTGCGTTCTTTCAAATGTGCATATTTACATTTGAAAGAACGCAAGTTCCTATCCTAAGGGTGGAATCAGTAATCATATTTACCTTTCCCAAATATATAGCAGGGAAAGTTTCAGCCCTCTAGCACAAGACCGTTGAATCTAACATGCCAACTCCTTGGTCATTCCTATCACACTATCGAACCACCAGTAAAACGCATAAATGTGGGAATGTTTTCTTTCCCCAGCATATCTACAGCACGAACCTTAACTGAAAATTTAGGTGAAAGCTAATGAACTGATCAAGTTTTCAGATTGATGCGATGCTTTGTTCCATCTTCAAACAATTTTTGAAAGTTTTAAGGGGCAGATTAGCTGATTTCTAAATGTTTTGTGTCATATCCGAAGAAATTTAATCGCCCTAGCTACTTGTACATTCATGATGTCGATTAATACTAATTACAGCGTTAAGAAATAAAAGTAGGCTGTCGCCATCGGGACCCCTCGGGCCGGGCCCAGAGCAATTGTGGAAATAATGTTTCTGACCCCAACAACTCACATATTTGGGATGGGCATAATTTTACCTGTATGATATAGATCATAGACAGACAAAACAATATAGCAATAGAGCAGCGAAGCGCCACAACGGCCACCGACAGGGAATCATGTCGAAAGAGCGACCGGGAACCGTGCCAAAAGGGCGGTAAGATTGTTCGTCATATGATAACAGACATACAATTAATATAATTAAATTATAATTGATCACATATTGTTATATATTATTGAGTTTATTGAGGACGTCGAAGTTAACCAACGTTGAGCACGGTCAAAACTTGGAAGGGTGACCGGGTGCTGTACTGGCTGGGCTGATCAGTGTTCAGGATAATAGCAACTGTGGACTCTCTCCTGTTCTGGTACAAGTAGGCCCTAACGTTAAATTCTACTCACTCACTCACCCTTGAAGATGTCGTCGATATAACAGGGCACTTTTTGTCTTTGGTAGCATTCCCAACATAATTCGTGTCAGCTTGATCACACTACTGTGACCTATATATACACCAAGAGGTATGCCTTGTTTAGTACTTATTCTTCATGATGGCAGAATAAGTGCCGAAATTTAGAGTATACATCAAAATGACTTCAATCTTCGGAGTTTCATTCATTCTAATTTTGCTGTTATGGCCGTCTTCCATTATAACCGTACTGGTTTGAAGAGAGAATTTTTGAAAATTTTGGCATCGTACAATAATTTTTTCCTAATAAAATGTAATTCAAATAAAATTTATCATACATTTATTTCAAATTCTGTCAGGGGATTTCAAACTCGGGTCTTACGAATGAGACAAAATTACCTAAAAAAAACCTATAAAAAACCTAAGCATACCGCTTATGCCGGTGCTAGGGGCCGTGTGGTCATATCATCCAAGTTGCCACATGAACAGGTACAATAAAAGCGTACCTCAGATACAACACATATCATGAATCGTTAGATTCTTGGTATGTGCTTTAGAATAGATTTACCAGAAGACTATTCTGTGAAGTCATGTGACGCAGTCAGTATGTCGGCACCTCTTCCCACTTCCCTTATATGTGTTGTAATTGACACCAATTCTCCTCTAGAATTTTATCAAGTCGCGTTGATTTGAATCATAATCCTGAAACAAGGGACTCTACAAGCATTTGTATTGTAGTGGTAGATCTACCATTACTCAAAGATTCAAATATGAAAATAAGCGTCCTTCTGTCACCAGTTGGAACAACATTGTGATATGGCAGATTCCACGATAACCTAGTCCACTTTTCCGTCAAATTCTCCGTCCAACCGAAAAATGACATTAGCAACGTTGAAAATACTAAAAAACTAACTCCTTGTCATATACATGTTTGCTAAACCCACCAAGGTTGTGTAACCATTTTACCCTGTAGAGAGACAGCCTTATCTGGTATATTTCTTGTCTGCAGTATAATAGAGAGACAGAAATGTAAATGTTGCTAATGTCACTTGTTCTAGTGTCATATTTCCGTCATACTTTTTTTTTACAATAATCACCACAAATCAAATGTCGACTAAATTATTCAAAAAAAGATTTACAGTGATACTAGCTTGACCTTATTAAGATATATGTACCATTGCCAGTGTGTTAAATACCAATACATGGATACTATGAGCATTTGAAAAACGTTGCTAATGTGATTTCCGTCCAACTCCCGTGACGGAAATGACATTAGCAAAATTTTGAAAAGACCCTGTATTACAGCATGGGTGGTGTCATACACTGACAAGGGTACAGATACATCAATACAATTGGCCTAATTCCACTGAGCATATGCAATTGCTTGTCTTACAAGAAATTTCTTGTAAATATACAAAATAGATTTTGACGGAAAAATGACACAGGTAACAATAATGTTGCAGATGTCATTTTTGTTTTGTCCCGCTAAATTGAAAACTGTACATGGAATTCCTAGGGTTCCTGTTTATTTTTATCTTATGCAATTTATTGACATGCTTAAGATAGTAAGATACAGGGCACATTGTTTGTTAACGATATTTTTGAATTTTTAGGTGTTGCAAATGTCATGTTCCGTCAATGATTGACGGAAATGTGTGTTAGTGGACTAGGTTATCGTGGAATCTGCCATATATGCTTTCAAACTTAATTAATGAATCATTCGACTAAAAACCCAGTCTCACTTCTCACGAGCCACTTCCACCTGCTCATGACTTCAATAAATTCACCAAAATGCCTTCTAAAAACCAGTTAACCTAAACGTGAACTTTCCTAACATTACATATTTCTAGTTTATAAGTTAGGAATTACTTTCTGCTGATTTGAATATTTTACCAACATAACAGGTTATAAGTATCGAATAAATGGGAGTCTTATGCAGCCTGAAGATATGATTGTGGCTAACAATCAAACTACCTAGTTATCAGCTCAAAATCAGGTTATGAATATTGTACTACAAAGGTGAATTTTTCGCTATCTAATATTGCCGTATTCCGTCAGTTCCGTCACAAAGCTATTTGGCCTATTGTCATATTATAAAAGATGAAGAGATAGTAATTTATATGCAAAAATGATTGAAAAATAAAGCACCTGGATCAAATAAACCACTTAGTTATCAATTCAATATCCGAATAGAAAATATGACAATCACACTATTCCATGTGATCTATTATTTACTGTTTACTTACTGGCATCCTTCCAAGAAGATCATTAGCTGAAGATCGCATCATAAAACCATACAGAGCGAGTGTGGTTCTTCATCAAGAGTTAGCTCTCTAGCAAAAGACGTGTACTAACAACTAAACTGGTACATCTAAACAGACAGGTGAGGTAATGGCTTGGGTAGTTTAGGAAAAGGGTGTGCGATGCTTGATACATTGCACAGTAAAATAGATCTGGCTGATGGATTGCTGACATGATTTTCTCAGTTTTTCGTACTTTCTCGGGAAATGTATTCCCCGATGATCCGAAATTGTTTCAACTAGTAAGCGAGAGCATTTAGTCAGTGATGAAGGAGTAGAATTTTAACGTCGTTTCGATTCCTGATCTATCCTGTTCCTTGAACGCCAAGCGGTTGCATTTTCTAAATCTATAGTCTGATTCGGGAGCACCCGGCCACCCAACCAAGTATTGACGTAAACAGCGTTAACTGACGTTTGACATTGAGTTTTCGTTTATTTGTGGCTTTCTCCTATGCATTACAATTACATGATTACAATTTCGACATCGTAAACTATCCCTTTCTGGACAGTAATATTCCAGTGGGACCTGCATATGGCGTATACATATCTCGCCTAGTAGCATTTGCTAGATCATGTGTTAATTGTGACGATTTCAATCAACGTCACAAAACATTGTTGCAGAAACTCATAAAACAGGGCTACTCCTCCAAGCGCCTCCACTCAAAGTTTCTCAAATTTGGCGATATATATCGCATGCTGATAGCAAAATACGAACTTAGCGTGCAAAATCTATGGCGTTACGTTTCGTAACTTGTGTCTAATTCCGCTTAACCCGGGGCTAGGGGCCGTATGAACCCATGTACTTCAAGATCCTCATGGTGCTCATATGAACAGGCACAATCAAAGCGTGACTGAGATACACCATTCTCTGCATAACGACTTTAGAACGATTATTATGGATTAAGAATACTGATCAGCGACACGGATTTTATATTTTTGGAACATCATGATGTCTTGTCGGTATCATTGAAAACTGTTGACCGCTTCTCTCTTGCAGAAAACTAGCCTATGTTTATGTATACTATGATTGTCTTTTTTGAATTTGGTGCTAATACTGTTATATGGATATGGAATAGGTCTTTGAATTATGGACGCGGATATTCTTTAATGGACGGCGGCTGAATTATGAATGACGGACTAGACGCTTGTATTTTAACATATTATTTCGTATTGATTTAAGTATATCTACACCATGACACATTGAACTGGCTAATTATGCTAATTGAATATTTTGTAATGCAAAAGAAATTCAACATACCCTTCCAACATTCTGAATAATACATATGCCAAGTTAGGGAGCAATGGAGCAAGTATTTATAAAGATACCACCCTTGACATTTGGCTTAACATTTTTGGACGCCGATGGCGGTATGACAATAGCTCTTTCTGTACTTCTTACAGCCGAGCTAAAAACGGGTAAGAAAAACTCGTGCAATCATGAACGACATAACAAACAAATCGGTCATAGTGGACATAGTTTGATATAGAGACCTATTTGTTCGAGGAGGCACACCAGTTCTTTTCAAGTCAAGGATCATACCGATCTGAGAAACGGATGAGCACGTTCCCGTAGCCTTTGGGCGGTTTCCCTGTGGCAGGATACAAACCATTTTGAATTTTTTAAATTTTATTTTTTTGTAGTTTATGCATATTCGATCTGTCATACGAAAGAGTTCTATCGATTACTGACGCAGAATTCTTTTGTTGACGACGAATGACTACTGAGTGTGTCGGATATGATGCCTGTACTATCCGTAATCTCAGATTCTATGATCGCGGATGTAACATGAGGTCGGAATGGTTATGCATATTTATTAAGCATTCCAAGATAATTTTGTATCGAGTAATACAAGCTAGTTTTAGTCAGAAGGATTATAGAATTAGTTTGGATCCATGTCAATCGGTCTGGAAGCTACAGGTAAATGTATCAACATCTTCGAAAAGAGACATCACTTCCAAAATCAAACCTCGTCACCACCGGCTCACAGTTTCTCTGTTACCGTGAAGCGAATCGTTCGACTGCATCCAAAATGCCTCTCATTATGTACCTAAATGAAATGAGTGGCAGTGGTAGCAAGATTCAAAGAAGTATTCGCGATTATATGCGTGTTTGACCTTTCTGGGGGGATTAAGTAGGATTAATTATATGTTTAGCATATGTGGTCACAGGATGAGGACGTGTTCTGTATGTATGTTACTGGGTCTGCTGCTAGTATTACATGAGACTCTGTCGAGCGAAGAGCCACCGAGAGGGAATCATGTCGGAAGAGCGACCGGGAACCGTGCCAAAAGGGCGGTAAGATTGTTCGTCATATGATAACATACATATAATTAAGATAATTAAATTATAATTGATCACATATTGTTATATATTATTGGATCTCTCCAAAGTGACATCAGCTTGACTTCCAGCAAGCTCTATCTATATATGACATGTAGGACGGTTGTTTATTACCTGTTCTAAAGGCTGTCAATTGTCATTGGTAGCAATGTATAATGTGATTTCACAGAGAGCAAAAGGTCGCCAGGGCTGTACAATATCATAAGACATGTGCGGAAGTTCCTGTCAATTTGAAAAGAAAATGTCACTTTTGCAAAATCTAGGAATTTATATGGTGTACCATCATGGTTTAGCCTTACTCTAATATATGGAATTAGATACGAAAAATGCCTCTATTTGCATAGAAAAAGCTATTATTTTCCAAGAAGATATAGTTTTCTGGAACAATGCGGAATCGGCAAATCTAATAAAAATGAGGGGTCCTCGGGCAGACAGAAGGATGCCAACATAGTCGTGAGGCCAATTTTCCCTGATTTCGCCGAGGCAGTTTGCCAGCATTACTTCGTTGAGGTCGTATTCCTCAAAATTTGGAAAATCCATTATCTAATTAAAAAAAGACTTTCACAACTCTTCTTTTAGGAGTTTATACTTTCCTTTCCCATTACATTTCTTTTAAATATCGCTATTTTGGTAGATACACAGAAACATGTGAAGTATACGTAAGATTGGATTTGTTTGGAACTTCCTTAAAGTGATCGTGAATCCTCCAGTAAAGTTTCCATCAAATGAAATTACAAGCGTCTGGTCCGTCATTCATAATTCAGCCGTCGTCCATTAGAGAATATCCGCGTCCATAATCCAAAGACCTATTCCATATTCCAGTCTTAGCACCAAATTCAAAAAGACAATCATAGTATACATAAACATAGGCTTCTTTCCTGCAAGAGAGAAACTGTCAACAGTTTTCAATGATGCCGGCAAGACATCATGATGTTCCAAAAATACCAAATCCGTATCGCTGATCAGTATTCTTAATCCATAATATTCGTTCTGAAGTCATCTAAAGAATGATGTATCTCCGTCACGCTTTGATTGTGACTGTTCATATGAGTACCACGAGGATCTTGAAGTACGTGGGTTCATACGGCCCCTAGCCCCGGGTTAAGCGGAATTAGACACAAGTTACGAAACGTAACGCCATAGATCTTGCACGCTATCAGCATGCGATATGTATCGCCAAATTTGAGAAACTTTGAGTGGAGGCGCTTGGTGATGTAGCCCTGTTTTATAAGTTTGATTAAAATCGTCACATTTAACACAGGATCTAGCAAATGCTAATAGGCGTGATATGTATACGCCATATGCAGGTCCCACTGGAATATTACTGTCCAGAAAGGGATAGTTTACGATGTCGAAGTTGTAATCATCTTTTTTGTCATACAGTCGACGAGAGAGAAGGCCCGCTTCATTTTTATAGAGATATAGGTCTAAATACGATGTGCCTGTAGGGTTATCTGTAGTTTCCTTCAAATCCAGTGAAGGTGGATATATATCCTTCACTGCCTCATTTATATAGCGATTATCCACATCGAGAAGATCGTCTATATAGCGTTTGGTGAATGAGAAGGAACGGGCTTTGAATGGATCGGTTTTTGAAAGCGCCTGCATATAGTCATATTCATAAGAGAACAGATATAGGTCAGCCAATAGGGGTGCACAATTAGTACCCATTGGAAAGACCATTGCAAACAGTGTGGGAAAATAATTATTGTGATTGTTACGATTTTATTACACAGAGTAAACTGCAAATAAAGTATGATATTCTATGGTGGTCTGTTGCAATCATATTTAGGTCCAGTGACGTCACATTGCCTTAATACATATTATATATTTCAAACTTTGTATGCACTTTCCAATGCTTGATTCAAGCTTAAGGTGTGTATACTTTTTTTTTTATAATCTTTTTATTTCATTTGGAATATATATTACACATATACAGATTCACTCTTCTCTCACACTCACTCATGCACATTATGTCTATATATATTACTATACTTACATATGTCTATAAATATAACTATACTGCACTTGCTTTCATTGCACAAATTATTAAAAGATATATAGATATGAGCAATATATATGCATACACAAGCAACATCGCACTGAATATTTTATTTTTCAACACACTGATCATGTTTTGAATATATTTTGAAACAGGACCCATTTTTTATTGAATTTGTCTACTCTGTTGTCTTTATACGCCGTGTATTTTTCAATTGAAAACTGGTCCGAAAATATACAGAGAAGTGATTTGAATTTGAGCTCTGTATTTGAGAATTTATTATTGTAAATATATTTTTTTGTCAAAAGCATCAGTGCGTTGATAGCACATTGGTCCTTTCCCCATCCCAAAATTATTTTATCATTAGTTATCCCTCCTTGTAATCCCACCTGTTTTAGCCAATATTCTAAATCACACCATATGTTTTTTTATTTTAGTACTAGTACATGTAAGGAATAAATGCTCTATGGTCTCCCTTTCACTGAAACAGTAATCACATGTATCCTCGTCTTTAACTGATATTTTATACAGGAACGAATTTGTAACTAGTATTCTGTGTAATATTTTGAACTGTATCTCTTGAAGTTTTGTGTGCATTGTACAGTGAAAGGGAGTTTTGAAAACATCCACCCAATTTATACGAGAGTTCATATTTAAAATAACTTCCCATTTTATTTGAGAAGGTGGTTGTACATTTGGTTCATAATTTAAGATATCATAGAACTTTCTACCTTCCTTCCTCTGCCCTGCCAAAAGTTGCAGATGAACAGTAATTGTGGGACTTGTTTTAGGTATATTTGTAGTATCTGAAAGTATTCTATTTTGCCATTCTTTCGGAATATTTCTCAACAATTTTGTATAGTCTAGATATGTTCCTTTTATAGTATGCATTGATTTTAATTGATCAAAGGTGAAGAAATTGCCGTTTGCATCAATTAAATCTCCTACATAACGGATTTGTTTGTCATACCAGTTTTTTTATAAAATGCGTCGATTGATTAAAATTTGGATTAAACCATAATGGTTCGTTATATATATCATTTGTAGATCTAATTTTCGTTTTCTTTTGCAGTGCATACCATGCATCCAGAGTATCTTTCCAAAAAGGGTTCGTTATATTATTTCCTTCACTCTTTAACCATTGCGCTCCCAAGGTGCATATACTTATATACGTATCGGTATTGAAAAGATATTTCCATTTTCTGTTCTCGAAAATAAGTCTTCGTATCCACCACACCTTCAATGATTTTATGAAAGGTACTATGTTGACCATTCGCAAGCCACCATGTTTATAATCTGGAGTGATTTGTAATCTTTTCACTTTGTCGGGTTTGCCATTCCAGAGGAATTTGTATAGAATAATGTTTATTTCCCTAATAGTATCATCAGGGGGGTTTGGCAAGGCGAGGAAGAGATGTATACGTTTTGACAGTGCGAGTGATTTTATCACCGTTATTTTACCAAGAAGGGTCAGATTTCTTAATTTCCATCTATAGAGTTCCTTTTTCAGGTCATTCAACCTAGAAATATAGTTAATTTTCCAAATATCATGGAAATTCACTGTAGAAAATTGTATTCTCAATACGCAAAAATAATTTACCCAATCAAGTCTGACATCCAGGCACAGTTTTATAGTTGATCCCGACACTGACCCAATCCATACTGCTTTTGTTTTTTCTACATTAAGTTTTAGACCAGAGTATCGATAAAAAAGTGTCAGAAATTTTAATGCTTCTCGCAGTGATTCTTCTGAACCGTCAAGGATTAGCTGTGTGTCATCAGCATATTGACTGATTTTAAATTCCACATCTCCCAGTTTGATCCCTTTTACGGTATTGTTTTTTCTAAGCATTGTTCCAAGGACTTCTGCACAGAGAAGAAATAAGAACGGCGAAATGGGATCCCCCTGTCTGCATCCACGACCCATATCGAAAAATGATGAAATATTGCCATTTTGAATAATTGATGTTTTCAAATTTGTATGACATAATTTGATCCATTTTTGTAAAGTTTCTCCAAAATTTTATGATTTGACCACGTTATCAAGAAAATCAAGAAAAGTCTACAGAGAGAAGCACACCTGGGATTTCTTTTTCTTTCATTTCGAACATAATGTCGTAGAGTAATCTAATGTTTTCTCCGATGTATCTGCCGGAGATGAACCCCTTCTGATCTTCATGTATAAGTTTGTTTAAGACTGTTTCAATTCTATTTGAAATACACGCAGATATTAATTTATAGCTAACATTTAGAAGTGTGATAGGCCTCCAATTCTTTAGTAAATTTCTTGGCTTATCAGGCTTGGGCAGGCAAGTTATTACACCTTGTCGCTGGACTAGAGAAAATTCTCCTTGATCAAAACTTTCGTTCGCAGAGCGTACGACAAAATGTCCCAAATCCTTCCAAAATACTTTATAAAATTCAGCTGGAAATCCGTCTAATCCTGGGCATTTATCGTTCTTCATATTTCTAAGTGTATTTGTTAATTCTTCATACCTAAGATGTCCTTCTAATTTATCGGCTTCAGTTTTAGTTAAACGATTTAAATCTAAATTGTTCAGGAGTGCAGTGTTGTTTTCTTCCGTTTCAGTCGACTTTGAATAGAGTCTTTCGTAGAAGGATTTTTGTTCTTGTAAAATATCTATAGTGTTGTAGATTTCTTTTCCGTCCTCCACGGTTAATTTTGATATAAGTTTATTTGTGTAATTTCTTTTTTCTAATCCCAGGAATTTTTTTGTTGGTTTTTCACCTTCCTCAACCCATTTTGACCTTGTTCTTTTCATTATGCCTTCGATTTTTTTATTTCTTAAAGTTTCTAATTCCGATTTAATTTCTTTTAATTCGTTAATTTTAGTTTCTTCTATTGTCGCAAAATTGGTTTGAATTTCCTCTTCTAGGTTGTTGATTTCTTTTTCTAACTCCGTTTCCCTTTTTATATCTGCTTTTCGTTTCATTGATGAAAATTTTATTGTTTTCATGAGTATAATATCCAAAAACAGTTGATCGCCTATACGTAATTGAAGTTCCGATTGTAGAATACTTTGTAATTTGCCTCTGTCATATGGTATTGCAGCATATTCCTCTACAGTTTCCCGAATAACAGATTTAACCAATTCAAGATATTCCATTTTTCTCAGTAAGGAACAGTTTAATTTCCAATATCCCCTACCCCGATCTGAATTAATGAACTTACACTTTAACGTAATGGCAGAATGGTCGGTTTTATAACTTGGTATAATGGAGCCATCGGTTGTTATATTAAAGATGTCGCTACTTGTAATGAAGAAATCAAGCCTGGCTTGTTTTCTGGGATTTTTTCTTCTCCAGGTGAAGCGTCTCACATCTTCATGTAGCACTCTCCATACGTCTATATATTCTTTTGTTTTTATTAGGTCTAGCACGGATTCACGAGCATTAGGGTGATTAATATGTTTGTAATTATCAGTGTCTACAGTTGGGTTTAAAACCAAATTCCAGTCCCCACAGATTATTACGGATGAATTTCCTATTTCTTCTATTTTTTGTTTTAGTTTGTTAAAAAAGAGGGCTTGTCTGTGTTCGGAGCATAAAGACTTACTAGTGTTACTGGTAATGCATGTATTTCAACGTTTATTATAATATAGTTACCATGAGAGTCAATATCAACGTCTTTTACTTTATAGTCAAAATTGTTGTTGAATAGTATAAATAACCCCCCGTGAATTGGACGTGAAAGGGCTCACCCAGGCATCGTTCCCCCATTCATTCCTTATAATGTTTTTATTTTTTGGGTCAGTGTGGGTATCCTGCAGACAGATTATAGAATAATTTTTCTTTTTAAAGTAATGAAACACGTCTTTCCGGTTTTTCGGGTCAGCCAATCCTTGACAATTCATTGAAACAACATTTAGTCTCAGTCATTTTGCTTGTAGGGATATAAAGCCAGTCTAGATGACATTCGCTGATAGACATGAGATATCATATATGAAATTTGCTGTGTTACACATAACTGTTGGGGTATCTGGTGCGAGTTACAAAATATAGTATTCAGTAAACTCCAGTTGCGGATAGTAGTGAAAATATCAGTTGCGATACAAAAGTAATATACATATAGACTATTCTCTAACACACTATAAAGGTGTGTATACTTTGATACAACACAGACTCACTGTTCCAATGTGCATGTTTCACCAAAATCTGGGAAATTAAATGCAAGATTCAAATTGACTTGACACTTGTGAGCTACCATCTCCCAGATTTTGGTGAGACATGCACATTGGAACAGTGAGTCTGTGTTGAAACTCAAAGTACACATACCGTAAGCTTGAATCAAGCATTGGAAAGTGCATACAAAGTTTGAACTATATGTATTACGGCAGTGTGACGTCACTGGATCTAAATATGATTGCAACCGACCACCATAGAATATCATACTTTATTTGCAGTTTACTCTGTGTAATAAAATCGTAAAAATTACAATAAATATTTTCCCACACTGTTTGCAATGGTCTTTCATTTGATGGAAACTTTACTTGAGGGTTTATGATCACTTTAAATTTAACTCATTACATGAGATTACATATGGACAGTCGATTGACTGAACAAATTAAATCATCAGATGTCGTCTCCTTCATCGTGAAAAAGGATGCTATAAATAACCTTCGTTGTCTGAGGCGAATAGTTCTACCAAGGCCCTCTGATGGGAGTTTTAATAATGAGGATTTAACGGTCACCAAACTAAACAAACTTTTACGAATCTTTCTGTCTAAGGGTGTAGATAACACAAGGCAGGAATACAAACAACTTCAAAACTGGTGTTATATGATCAATATATTAACGTATCTGAGTTTGTAGCAGGATACAGGCAGGAGGTAATTGATGAGACATGGTGATCCGACTAAGAAATGGAGTGTCCACTTAGCCATTACATACATTTAATTAAAGATCTCTGGCTTTTCTGATCCTTTTTCTGATATTCTCGCAACCGATTTATATCTTTATCTTTATTGCCATCAATTTCTTTTTCTCTCTCCGGCATACATTTCTCTTTCTGCCTCTGGTTTGCCGCATATTATCAACAGATTTGTCCATGTGTTTAGCAACCATGCTGTTATTGTCTCGGATGGAGTTAGGGGTGGAAATTCTTCACCTTCGCCTAGTTTTGCATCTTCTATGTGTGGATCTTTAATAGCTATCATCTCTAATGAGCTCACCAATCACATAACCATGTGGGGTAAATTTGAAGTTACCACCGGAATGCACAGGTGTATGTTCACTACTACTCTCGTTTACATCTACATGTAATATAGTAGTATCCTTGCTGAGCATTTGAGTTTGGTTGACATCAATGTCATTCTCTACTTTAGACAAAGAATGCCGAGTCTGAACTGTTTTTGGATCCACAATGTAAGCAGACACATTGCATTCAGACTCCTGATTATCCAGCAAAGCATCCGGCATTCGTCTGTTTTATTCTTCTGCTAGGCGAACTAGGAATATCGCTGGAATTATCAGCACATTTTATCACAGAGAAGTGAAAATCTTGGATGTTAACATCAGATGAAAGTCCGTTGATTGGGATTACCTGTTTTGGATGTACATGTAATAGTATTATAGACAGACGCAAAGTGAACATGTTAACATACTGATATATGACACAGCTCAAATGACGCCAAGGTGATTATTACCAGATTGCACTGATGATTCTTAATATTTCATAGATATCTCCCAGCGAAGACGCTGATATTTCCCAAGAAAGACGACGCGGATAGGACAAATTTCCAGGTTTTAAGGTAGGAAAATGACAAACCTGCACGACGAACATCAAACACACGTTTTCGTATTTCAATCATTGCTGCTATTTTAACATCGACATGATGCTCTGGCCCAAGGATGGTGCAAATCGGCTGAAAATACCTCAATACGACAAGTTATCGATTAATACATTTTCAGCTCTTGCGGTAGTGCATGCTCCAGCAATAGTGAAACATTCTTCTGAAGAGCAGATCCACGCCTTCTCTATCGGAACAGGAAGGATTATGTTAATATTATAATATATAGTTTTTAGCAAATAAATGATGATCATGATAACGGTAACAACAGAGCTTTGCTGGTTCACCTCTCGTGGTGGTGGAGTATGAAGATTAAGAATACGATTAAGGAGATTAAGCAAATAATACTAATAATACATGTAAACATGGTAAAGGAGATTGCCGTAGAATGTTGCAAATTTTAAGTTTTGCCCAGCATTTTTGTATTTTACATTATAAATGTATCGATGTTATTTGGGTTGACTGTGGGCAAATCTCAGCTGTTTTAAGGTTTATTCTAGGTTGTTTTACATGATTTGTCGAAACCGAAAATTAAATCCCACTACAAACTATCGAAAATGAAATTAAATCAGAGGGAGAAGCAAGGCAGATTTAAGAACTTTTGATTAACAAATTTGCGCGTATTTGACCGTATGCTCTTTTGTGCATACGACAGGGGCAAATATGATTACTGTTTCCACTCTTAGGATTCTTTCAAATGTGCATATTTACATTTGAAAGAACGCAAGTTTCTATCCTAAGGATGGAATCAGTACTCATATTTACCTTTGCAAAAGAATTGGCTCAATTCATCAATTACAATTAATATAGGAAAAGACGGATTATTACAACTGTCTAAGAGGTACAAGGGGGGAGGTGGGTATCATTTTGTCTTTTTCGTATTTATTAACAATTAGTCACAGAAAAATAGGAAATGCAACCTAATGAAATAAATTGATCTTTTAGGTGGCTGACTATCGTAGAAGTACGAGAGGATATACAGCTTCGAAGCCATCCCAGGAATCAATTAAGTCATGGCAGATTCCATCCCAGTATACAGAACACTGTCATTTCACTCTGTATAAACCTTGTATTTCTGCGAAATTTGAGCCGTAATTAAAAACTTGTTGGTTATTAAGAGTTGCCCCACTTTCATATATAATCAATACCCAAAACCTGCTATTATACCGAGTGAGTGAATAGAATTTAAACAATATTCCAGCTTTTCAGCGGCGAACAAACTAAGCACCACGCAACCAAGCTGCGTTCCTGCTATCTTAAAGAAGAAGTCATTGAAGCAGCTTGGAACCGTCCACCCTCCAGCCACCCTATAAAACACTGAGGACAGCACAAAAGAGCCAGAGATGACACTTACATGGTGCAATAAAGACAAGTGATATTACAGTGTTAGACATCACATTATCAAGTTCCGATTGCTTCTCAGCAAAATGCATTGAAGCAACAGGATCCCGTGCCAACCCAATCACCCACTTTCATAGTGAACCGCAAATAGACTGGTAAATGATGCCGTCGAATACGGACCTGTAAGAAACACTGACCCGCGCTACCAAACCTTTTGCCGCATCTCCGGCACGAACAGGAGAGGTGAAACTTTTTGGCATTTCCGCGAATTTTGTTGGTTTCATTTTAAGGCTATTTGCATAATCCTGGGTGCAAAGGTTCATGGGAAAATTAAAAATGGTCGCCACGAGGCTAGGTGTCCCGGAAAGACTTTTTTGTTTCGCAATTCTTTTGTCTAAATTGACATAAAAGTATTTGATTTTGTCAAAATTAATTATATTTTCTATCATATTAATGAGTTTTTGAGAGAAAATATCGTGAAAAAAATTGAAAATCGGCTCACAAATATGCGAAAATGGCTTCCGACAAGACGACGTCACTGTGACGTTATCGTGGCGGCCATCTTGGATTTTCGTTTTTAACATTTCTTTGTAGAGCTAGACACAAATATATAGTAGGGAAAGCGCTCTAGCACAAGAACGTTGAATCTAAAATGCCAACTCTTTGGTCAGTCCTACCACACTATCGAACCATCAGTAAAACGCATAAATGTGGGAATATTTTCTTTTCCCCAGCATATCTACAGCACCAACCTTAACTTAACCTTAACCAAATTTCCGAGAAAGCTAATGAACTGATCCAGTTTTCAGGTTGATGCGATGCTTTGTTCCATTTCAAACAGTTTTTGAAAGTTTTAAGGGGCAGATTAGCTGATTTCTAAATGTGTTGTGCCATATCCGAAGACATTTAATCGCCCTAGCTACTTGTTCATTCGATTAATACTAATTACAGCGTTAAAAAATAAAACCGGCTCTAGTTAAATTAAACCCATACATGACATAAAATATTATACACAAGATAGCACCGTATTTACAGAAAAGTGCAGTTTATTGAGGACGTCGAAGTTAAGCAACGTTGAGCACGGTCAAATCTTGGAAGGGTGACCGGGTGCTGTACTGGCTGGGCTGATCAGTGTTCAGGATAATAGCAACTGTGGACTCTCTCGTATTCTGGTACAAGTAGGCCCTAACGTTAAATTCTAGTCACTCACTCACCCTTGAAGATGTCGTCGATATAACAGGGCACGTTTTGTCCTTGGCAGCATTCCCAACATAATTCGTGTCGGCTTTATCACACTACTGTGTCCTATATATACTCACCAAAATATATGCCTTGCTCAGTTCGTATGTATTTCCCGCTGATGGCAGAAGTGCCGAAATATAGAGTATACATCAAAATGACTTCAATCTTCGCAGTTTCATTCATTCCAATTTTGCTGTTATTGCAGTCTCCCATTATAATGACAGTTATCGTTTCCCTTGTACGAAAAACGTTCACAGAATTGAACAAAATTTTACTGGTTTGAAGATAATGAGAGAGAATTCAGGTTTAGCTTCGCGTACAGCAATATTTGAGCTATAAAGCCACGACCAAACAAAATTCTAAGTATTCCAACAAAAAGAAGTTAATAACCCAGCAATCCAGAAGTAATCAACACAACACACCAAAACATACTGGTTTGAAGAGATGATACCTACAGATAATTTTTGAAAATTTCACAATCGTAGGATATTTTTTTCCTAATAAAATGTAATTCAAAGAAAATTTATCATACATTCATTTCAAATTATGTCAGGGGGTTTCAAATTCGGATCCTACAAATGAGCGGAAATTACCTAAACAACATTTTGTTATTGTCACCAATTCTCCTGTAAAATTCTATCAAGTCTCGTTGATTGAATCATTATCCTGAAACAAGGGACCCAACGTGCACTTGTATTGTAGTGGTAGATCTACCGTTACTCAAAGACGCTGTTGAGGTGCCTAAAATATATACCATGTTTTCTCACACAAAACTGTGAGAAATTTGGTGGGTGGACTAGGTAATGTCTGAGTATGATAAACAAGGTCAATTCAGATAAACATTTTCACAGTTTTCCCGCAAACTTGATTTATTTCCAAAACGGCCATAATGGGGAAGTTGCCAACACTTGAACCCACTGAAAATGGGTTTGAATTTGGGACGCAGGCGCGAGCTGAATCCGCTTTGAGCACGAACAACACATAAATCTGTTTCCTGAGTAGCAGATTTCTTTACCATAGTTTCAATTTAAAATATTATTTAGTTGTTTGAAAAGGCTCGAAAGCTATGTAAATATTACTATTACCAGGTGCTGGTTAAAGAATTGAGTGTAGACATATCTTCATCAAATACGTCTACTTACTCCCAAACTGCATTTACTCTGGAGGATCTATTTAGCAATCACAAAAAGTTTCTCAGGGAAAGAGGTATTTGTCTTCCAACCAATCATAACGACATACCAAAACTATACTGGACTCCCAAAATGCATAAATCACCATGCAAAGCTAGATTCATATCTGGTTCTAGAAGCTGCACGACCAAGCTTCTTTCAACCCTATTGACGAGGGCCCTTCAGGAGGTAAAAGCATTTTGGGAAAGGTATTGCGCCACTATTTCTAAGAACTCTGGCGTTGAATGTATGTGGATATTGAAAAACTCAAAATGTCTTACGGAAGAACTTGATGCTAAAGGTCACATACCGTACAGACATGTATCCACATGGGATTTCTCGACTCTCTATACTACAATCCCTCATCAGGACCTTATTGACCGTCTAAGTTCATTAATAGTATCTGTGTTCAAGAAAACTGATCGTAGATATATTAATGTCGGAAGCCATAAAGCATTCTTTAGCTCTACTACATACAAGAGATATCATTCATGGGATGTTTCTTTGTTTATAGAGTTGCTTGAATTACTCATTAAAAATATCTATGTGAAATTTGGCAACACAATATATCAGCAGCATATAGGTATTCCAATGGGTACTAATTGTGCACCCCTGTTGGCTGACCTGTATCTGTTCTCTTATGAATATGACTATATGCAGGCGCTTTCAAAAACCGATCCATTCAAAGCCCGTTCCTTCTCATTCCCCAAACGCTATATAGACGATCTTCTCGCTGTGGATAATCGCTATATAAATGACGCAGTGAAGGATATATATCCACCTTCACTGGATTTGAAGGAAACTACAGACAGCCCTACAGGCACATCACATTTAGATCTATATCTCTATAAAAATGAAGCGGGCATTCTCTCTCGTCGACTTTATGACAAAAGGGATGATTACAATTTCGATATCTTAAACTATCCCTTTCTGGACAGTAATATTCCAGTGGGACCTCATATGGCGTATACATATCTCGCTTAGTAGCATTTGCTAGATCCTGTGTTAAATGTGACGATTTTAATCAACGTCACAAAACATTGTTACAGAAACTTATAAAACAGGGCTATTCCACCAAACGCCTCCACTCAAAGTTTCTCAAATTTGGCGATACATATCGCATGCTGATACAAAAATACGAACGTAGCGTGGAAGATCTATGGCGCCACGTTTCGTGACTTGTGTCTAATTCCGCTTAACCCGGGGCTAGGGGCCGTATGAACCCATGTACTTCAAGATCCTCATGGTACTCATATGAACGGTCACAATCAAAGCGTGACTGAGATACATCATTCTTTAGATGACGACTTTACAACGAATATTATGGATTAAGAATACTGATCAGCGATACGGATTTCATATTTTTGGAACCACATGATGTCTTGCCGGCATCATTGAAAACTGTTGACCGCTTCTCTCTTGCAGGAAACAAGCCTATGTATTTGTATACTATGATTGTCTTTTTGAAGTTGGTGCTAATACTGTTATATGGAATAGGTCTTTGGATTATGGACGCGGATATTCTCTAATGGACGACGGCTGAATTATGGATGACGGATTAGACGCTTGTAATAATACCAAGCTGAGCCGTACCAGATACGAACGCCTCGACGCAATCAACTGAATAAAAAGCTATCTGAAACGATACAAAATAGTCCTTACAATATCAGGCCACAAACGGTTTCTGACTTAAAAGAGAGAATTAAGGTTTAACGTCGCGTTCAACAATATTTCGGCTTTATAGCGACGATCAAACAAAATTCTATGCATTCCAACAAAAGCAAGTCAACAATCCAGAAATGATAACACGACACACCAAAAACATGTTCATACATTAAAATTTATACAACAAACTGATTTCTCTCGAATGAACTAAATACACTCTGCTTTTTATCCGACTAAAAATATCTCCTACAATCTTAAAATCTATACAGTCGATCTTTCACTGCGAGATCTGCGTGGCACGGAATACACCTTGGGGCTTGTGTTGTTTAGTTAATGAGTTTATCGTGTATGGCCGATTCTACACCACCTGGTCATGGCGTTAGCAAAACGTTTCTGGCTACTCAGATGAATATATGCTACAGTTTTTTGAAACTCCTGAATTCTGTTATTATCCACAGCATCCCATAAAGATTGAAACAGCTTTCTCACATACATGACATAAGCACAGATAGAGTGTCTGAAATCGATATGTGAGATTCCAACAGGATCAGCCTTATTATCTAGGGCTGTCTTAGCCTTTAATCAGCTTCAGTATTTCTTTTGATGCCAACGTTGCTAGTCAACCAACAGAACATCATGAATCTGTTGATGAAATCTACGATCATATAATTGTAGAACGTTCAAGATGGTCGGATGAGTTGAAGTTGGTTTTGCTAAAAACTGTTGTACGAATTCACTCCTAAAGTGAAGAAAACTCACATGTTTACTTTTTCATCTCATTAACATGCGTAGTATGGATAATTTCGCAATTACATTTTTACTAATAAAAACATTCAACACTACTTGTATTCACACAACGTTCCGTGCAGTGTTTATTCCAATGGACAGATTATGCCACATATATAGATCATTAACTTAAGTATCAGTTTTGAAAAAGCCAACGAGTACATGCTGTTTGAAGAGTACAATACATAATCGGCTGAAATTCACAGGTATGCTAAAACTGTAAAACTGGAAAGCATTGAAAGATGTCAAAGTTTTTGGTCGACACTTGTATTATACCGTATAACAGCAAACATTAGATCTTGAACATGACATATATATAGTCTGACCAACACAATACATAAACATGGCATCTAAAGGTATGACCGACTTCCTTAATCCCTTTCGCCATTCAGAAGAACGTTAGTTACGGAAGACTTGGTCTGCTCACAAACTGACAGTGAAACCATACGCCGGTGTGATGGATAAGAATGTTCTAGTGATTAGTGTCCCTTTGCACATCCTTTTCTATTGCAACTGAGGACGAACAGTTGTTCCCAATGTGGAGAAAGGTGTCCTAGCTGGGTAAGAAGATAGAAGCCGGACACTCTTAATCACCGGACATTCTTAGCCCCCACACCGGCTGTTCACAGCTTGACTTCCATCAAGTTGATCTCGCGTACAATAAAATGACAGATTCAAACATGAAAATACAAACTTAATTTATTATTCATTCGGCTAAAAAACCCACTTTTACTTCTCACGTTCCATTTTCACCTGCTCCTGACTTCAATAATTTCACCAAAATAACTTCTAAAATCCAGTTAACACAAACATATTTCTAGTTTATGAGTTAAGGATTACTTTCCGCCGATTTCAATATCCTACCAACATAACAGGTTATACGTATCGATTAAATGGAGTACTAGGCAGTCTGAAGACAATTGTGGCTGACACTCAAACTACTTAGTTATCAGTTCAAAATCAGGCTATGAATATTGCAGTACAAAGGTGAATTTTTCGCTATCCAATATTGTCGTCTTCCGTCAGTTCCGACACAAAGCTATTTGGTCAATGGTCATATTATAAAAGATGAAGAGATAGTAATTGATATGCAAAAATGATTGACAAATAAAACACCTGGATCAAATAAACCACCTAGTTATGAATTCAATTACAACACATATAAGGGAATGACTTAATATCCGAATAGAAAATATGACAATCACACTATTATATATTAGAATTTCCACTGACTAGCTTTGCATAATAAAGCAGGGTAAGCACTCCGAAGAATGACAAGCAGTTCATTGTGACTCGATATTTCGGTTTATTTCTTCAAACCATCGTCAGGAGTAATTTGACAGAGAAACCAAATGATATATATACAGGTAAGGTGTTGAAATAATCAGTGACGAATAAACATATATGTAAAAATGGCATCAGTGTGAATTATGTGCAGTAAAAACAGTTGTTGTGGCAATACATTCAGATAAGGTCAATAAAAGATCTGATACATGATTTAAGAGATTAACAGCATGTGGGATTAAACAGTGTGTGGTGACAATAAACAAAGATTCAGTTAAGGTTGACAAGTGTTTGTACAGGGAGGTGATCAGTTCAATATAATATACATTTGTCAGATTATCAATCAAACAAAGCCAACTGTTTTGTAGCTTTCAGTCCGTAGTTTAATTGGGGTTTATTGTTTTTAATTGCAAATGCCTCTTTAAATAATAATTCTGACCAATGTTGAGATTTATCTATAACTTTCATGTTGTTAAAAATAATCAGATACACTATTATATGTTATCTATCATTTAATGTTTACTTACTGACATCCAAGAAGATCATTATCTGAAGATCGCATCATTAAACCATACCGAGGGAGTGTGGCTCATCATTCAAGAGTTAGCTCTCTAGCAAACGACGTGTACTAACAACTAAACTGGTACATCTAAACAGACAGGTAAGGTAATGGCTTGGGTATTTTAGGAAAAGGGTGTGCGATGCTTGATACATTGCACAGTAAAATAGGTCTGGCTGATGGATTGCTGACATGAATTTATCAGTGTTCGTACCTTCTCGGGAAACGTGTTCCCCGATGATCCGAAATTGTTTGTACTAGTAAGCGAGAACATGTAGTCAGTGATAAAGGAGTAGGGTTTTAACGTCGTTTCGATTCCTGATCTATCCTGTTCCTTGAACGCCAAGTGGTTGCATTTTCTAAATTTGTAACATGGGACCTGCCGTATGCGAGGAGCGCTCTACCACAAGGCCACCGCAGTGCGTTCCGCGGGAAGATACAACAGGGTAAGCGGACTTGATGCCATATGATCTCAAAACGTGACCGTGGGTGTTTCTCGGATAGACGAACCAACAGCCTGTTGATGGTGTTTTAATTGACAGAGACATACATGTAGTTAATGCAAACTCAAAATATTGTCGGAAATCACGATCATATTTCCTGTGTAGTTGAATTTGTAAAATGATATGAGAGTAACGGGTAATATGTTCTAACAGAACACTTCGGGGCAAGTAATGGTAAACGCAGCATTTGTATTTTCTATAAGAATTGGCAAAGAAGTAGTTCATAAAAAGCTTAGTTTCGTACCAAAAAGTTAACAATTTTGATATTTTTAACTCCCAGAGTAACATAAGTTATGTAAACAGCGTTAACTGACGTTTGACATTGAGTTTTCGTTTATTTTTGGCTGTTTCGTATACATTTTAACATATTATATCGTATTTATTTTAATATATCTAAACCACGACACCTTGAACTGGCTAATTATGGTAATTGAATATTTTGGAATGCAAAAAAAAAAAAAAAAATCACCATACCCTTTCCAACATTCTGAATAATACATATGCCTAGATTGGGAGCAATGGAACAAGTATTTATAGAGATACCACGCTTGACATTTGCCTTAACATTATTGGAGGCTGATGGGAGTACGACACTAGCTCTTCCTGTACTTCTTACAGGCGAGCTAATAAAAACGGGTAACAAAAAACTCGTGCAATCATGAACGGCATTATAATCAAATCGGTCAACCGTCGACATAGTTTGATATGGTGACCTATTTGTTCGAGGAGGTTCTTTTCAAGTCAATATACATACCTATCTGAAAAACATTCCCGTGGCCTTTGGCCGCTTTCCCTCTCACAAGATACGAAACATTTTGCATTTTTTAAATTTTATTTTATTGTAGTTTATGCATATTTGATCTGTCATACGAAAAAGTTCTTTCGATTACTGACAACGAGTAGCTACTGAGTGTCAGATATGATGCCTGCACTCTCCGTAATCTCATATTCTATGGTCGCGGATGTAACATGAGGTCGGGATGTAACATGAGGTCGGAATGGTTATGCATATTTTTCGAATAGATGCGATATTCTTAAGCATTTCAAAATAATTTTATATCAAGAAATACAATTTAGTTTTACTAAGAAGGATTATAGAATTAGTTTGGATCCATGCCAATTGGTCTGGAAGCTACCAGTAAATGTATCAGCATATTGGAAAAGTGACATCACTTGCAAAATCCAATTTCATCACCGCCGGCTCATAGTTTCCCTGATACCCTGAAGCGATTCGTTCAATTCCATCCAAAATTCCTCTCATTACCTGAATGACATGAGTGGTAGTGGTAGCAAGATCCAAAGAAGAGCTCGCGACTATATGCGTGTTTGGATTTTTTGGGGGATTAAGGTTACTGTATCGGGTCCCAGTTGCGTACGTATGGAAAGCCGTTTTACTTTTTATTCAGTATCTGGTGATATCATAAACTATTTGCTAATATCATGAAATGATTCATTGATATCATGAAATATTTGCTGATATCACCAAATGATTTGATGATATCAGTAATTGATTTGCTGATATCAAATAATTTGAAAAATACTTTATATTTGATGGTATCATTAAATATGGTGAAAGGTCAAAGTATGAACCATAACATGGAAGGCTCCCTGTTCAGATCGACAAGAAACTTCCTCACAGCGCATGTTCCGTTTCACAGGCTCGCTCCACTATTTCTGTTCCCATTAGCGGAGGTTGAGCTTTAAGTCCTGACCATTAACAACTGTAGTGGGCCTACCTCGCACACGAGTTTCCGTGTACATCCGACAGGTCCCCCCCCCCCGCAAGGTCAACATAGATATAACACAGAATTGAAAAGTGATCGAAATGTGCAACAAATAGCGCTTGAGATCATACTGAATTTACAGGGAACATGCTTAGATAAATAACGTCACATAGCTGTTTCAGTCTGTATCGGCTTCAGGACTATTAGATTGCACAAGTACCCACATCATATCAAGATAAAAAGAAGCCATATGACTCATTGAAGCTTGGTTAGTTCTGTCTTTATCGTAAGAGCTTTGTCTCCTGTTACGGGTCAGTAAAGGGTCATAGAGATTAATTAACTCCCCTTTCGCCTCACACCCTTTTTAGTCAAATGCTGATCTGATGAATTTGTGTCTAGAAGTCAATAACTCGGGATTGAACAGTTTATATTCCCTACTGTATATTTATTCGGATGCCTTATATTCCTGATTCTATTTGTCATTCATTAGTATAGTTTGGCGTACGGTAAATACTAGAGGTTTGATAGCGGCGGCTATTAAACATATTCCCTACATCACCCAAACCATTGTAGTTGCGTTTCATTGTTATTGTCTGGTTCTTTACGTAATAAATATTGCGTGTGATTTGTCAGTAGATAGCTTTACCAGTAGATATAAATTATCAAACAACAGGATGAGAAGGGAGCAGGCATTAACATTTAGGCTTATTTTCACGTTCCGCCATATTCAATGATATCATTAAATAATTTGCTGATATCAGCAAATCACTCAATTTGCTGATATCATCAAATGATTTGCTGATATCAAATGATTTGCTGATATCATGAAACGATTTGATATCAGCAAATCATTTGGTGATATCAGCAAATCGACTGATTTGGTGATATCAGCAAATCATTTGATGAAATCAGCAAATCATTTGATGATATCAAATCATTTGAAGATATCAGCAAATATTTAATATCAGCAAATGCCGAATAAAAAGTAAAACGGCTTGCCATACGTACGTGTACGTATCAAAATTTTGCTTAAGCATGGGGCAGCGGTTTTTTGTATCCATACAAACTATTCATTTTCTGAAAGCCCTTGATTCAAGGAATTTGGATAAATAAATAACTTTCTCGAGTTGATTACAAGAATCGATTTATTTAAAGATAAATGATGTAATTTAGGACAGTATTGTCCTCAAAATTACGCGCCAATAACTCTGTTTCATCAAACAAACTTGCTTTTTGGAATAATGAACTTTACCATTTGAATAAAAATAGGTTGCCTCAGTTTTTTTTAGCTAGGGCCTAGACGCTATTTTATCGTCGTGAAGATCTACATGATTGGAATATTGTGTCCAAAGTTCATGTTTGTACATCAAATAGCAAGAGAGAAATTAGAACTGGAAAAAACACTTTTGAGCGAAAAACTAAACCGAGAAAATTGCCAAAAACCAATTAGCACTACTGCACAACGAATGGCTTGAGTTTTAAAAAGTCATGTTTTTTTACTACAATGCACTAATTCTCGTAATTTCTTATTCCCCGAACTTGTAGGTTTGACTGTGTACTCTGATACAAGACAAAAAAAACACGAGATTTTCAAGCTTCGACCCGATACAGTAACCTTGAGTAGGATTAATTATATGTTTATCATATGTGGTCACAGAATGAGGACGTGTTCTGTATGTATGTTACCGAGTCTGCTGCTTGTATCACATGTGACTCTCTCAAGCGAAGCTCATCCCGATGGGCCACCAGGACCAGGTCATGGAATATGGTCGAATGGGAATCTTGTCGAAAGAGCGGTCGGCAACCGTGCCAAGAGGGCGGTAAGATTGTTCGTCATATGATCACATATATATAATTAATATAATTAAGTTATAATTGATCCCATATTGTTATATATTATTGTATCTCTCCAAGGTGACATCAGCTTCACTTCCAGCAAGCTCTATGAATGTATGACATGTAGGACGGTATTTGTATTACCTGTTTTAATGGCTATGTCAATTCTCATTGTTAGCAATGTATGTTATATCACAGACAGCAAAGGGTCGCCACGGCTGTACAATATCATAAGACCTGTGCGAATTCAAGGAGGTTCCAGACAATTTGAAAACAAAATGTCATTTTTCTTATATTTCGACAAAATAAGGAATACAATTCAGGAGTCTCCAGGCTTAATTTTGCATAGCCTAGGAATTTATATGACGTACCATCATGGTTAGGCCTTACTCTAATATATGGGATTGGATAGGAATAATTTCCATGCAAAATGCTTGTATTTTCTTAGAAAAAGCTAATATTTTCTAAGAAGATAAAATGTCAGTTTCTCCAAAATGTTTGGAACAATGCGAAAATAGGTAAATCTAATAAAAATGAGTGGTCACCAGGTTTCTCTTCAAAACAGAATGATGTCATCATGGAAAAAGCGTGGTCATGAGGCCAATTTTCCCTGGATTCGCTAAGTCAGTTTGCCGGCAGATGGTATTTCCTCAAAATATGGAATATTTCTATTTTGGTAGATGCGCAGAAGTATGTGCAGTATACGTAAAATTAAATTTTTCTGGAACTTCCTTAAATTTAACTTATTACATATGAACAGTCCATTGACTGAATAAATTAAATCATCAGATGCAATTTTGTCGTCGCCATTTGTCTGAGGCCCTCTGATGGGAGTTTTAATAATGAGGATTTAACGGCCACCAAACTAAACACACTTTTACGAATCTTTCTGCCTAATGGTGTAGATAACACAAGGCAGGAAAACAATTAACTTCAAAAACAGGTGTTATATGATAAATATATTAACGTATCTGAGTTTGTAGCAAGATACAGACAGGAGGTAATTGATGAGACATGGTGATCCGATTAAGAAATGGAGTGTCCACTTTAGCCATTATATACATTTAATTTAGTTAAAGATCTCTGGCTTTTCTGATATTTTCGCAACCGATTTATATCTTCATCTTTATTGCCATAAATTTCTTGTTCTCTCTCCTGCATATATTTCTCTTTCTACCTCTGGTTTGCCGCACATTATCAACAGATTTATCCATGTGTTTAGCAACCATGCTATTATTGTCTCGGGTGGAGTTAGCTGTGGAAATTCTTCACCTTCGCCTAGTTTTTCATCTTCTATGTGTAGCTCGTTACTAGCATCACTTCTAATGAGCTCACCAATCACATCACCATGGGGGTAAAGTTCAAGTTACCACCGGAATGCACAGGTGTACTCTCGTTTACATCTACATGTAGTATAGTAGTATCCTTGCTGAGCATTGGAGTTTGGTTGACATCAATGCCATTATCTACTTTAGACAAAAAATGCCGAGTCTGAACTGTGTTTGGATCCACAATGTAAGCAGACACATTGCATTCAGACTCCTGATTATCCAGCAAAGGTTCCGTGCATTCGTTCGTTTTATTCTTCTTACTAGGTGAACTAGGAATATCGTTGGAATTATCAGCACAGAGAAGTGAAAATCGGTTTTGACTCTTGGATTTTAACTTCAGATGAAAGTCCGATGATTGGGATTACATTTTTTTTATGTATATGTAACAGGATTATAGACAGACGCAAGGTGGAAATGTTAATATACTGATGTATGACACACAGCTCAAATGACGTCAAGGTGATTAAGAGTTGACCGATTATCCTTGGTATTTCTAGATATCTCCCAACGAAGACGCGGATAGGACCAATTTCCATGTTTTAAGGTAGGAAAATGACAAACCGGCACAACGAACATCAAACACAGTTTTATTTTGTATTTCAATCATTGCTGCTATTTTATCATCTACTGACATGATGCTCTGGCCCAAGGATGGTGCAAATCGGCTGAAAAGACCTCAATACGACAAGTTATCGATTAATAAATTGTCAGCTCTTGCGGTAGTGCATGCTCCAGCAATAGTGAAACATTCGTCTGAAGAGCAGATCCACGCTTTCTCTATCAGGCCAGGAAGGATTATGTTAATATTATAATATATAGTTTTTAGCAAACGAATGATGATCATGATAACGGTAACAACATAGCTTCGCTGGTTCACCTCTCGTGGTGGTGTAGTATGAAGATTAAGAATACGATTAAAGGGGAATGTTATCACAATTTTTGAAAGGCTAAAACCAATAAAAAGCAGTTCCCTGTGGCCTGCTTTATTTTTTAGAATTATTTTCAAAATTTTAGCGATGATGCAATATCCTGAAATACGACTCCAAAGTGCCTGATTTTTACCCCCAGTAAATCCGCCCGGCGATTACCCTGTGACGTCGCACAGTGAAGCGGCCAGAGTCAAACATGGCGGATAACACAGACACCGGTACAAGCTCTGACACAGATTCCGATTTCAGCGTTAACCACGTTGAAGACTGTGACGTTGGAGATTATACAGGTCTTGGAACTGAATAGAATGTAGAGGCAGTAAGCGATCATGAAACTAAAGGAGAAGGAGAATATATCGAGTCATATAGATTTGAGCCATATACAAGCGAATCTGGGGTCAAACTGGGTCGTCCTGATGTCAGGCCTGTTTCAAACCTGTGGCAGGCCGTGTCAGGCTGTGGCAGGCCGGTTTAAATACACTGATTACATGCTTTATACACGAAATTACAACTATCTGTGGATCTTACAATAATATTGATACATTTCTGCTTTTATCTGGCATTTTGTTAGGCATAAATCAGTTATTATAATGCACAGGATCGTAAATTTACTCTTCCGTGCTAAAAAACGTCTAAAAAGGAAACTATCTATAGGCCGACATATTATTGTGGATGTCACTATAATATATATATTCATTTAAAATATACAGATAATTTGTTATTGTAAGAGCATACTATGTAGTTATTTACGCCCTTATTTTTATATGTGTGTGTTTATTGGCATTGTATGGTTCATTATTTTTTCATTTCTTACGGGACGGACAGATTGTTATACCGTGGCAGGCCGGCTTATTTACATTGCTTACGTGCTTAATTTTATTATGTGTTTGTCAATTATTGTTAGCGATTTGATGTTAAAATGGGAGCTAATCCATACCTGTGGATAAGTCCTCTCAAATGAAAACAAAGTTTCAATTCCAAAGGAAGCTATTTGATGTTGAAACAATAACTAACTCACCTGTGGAGAAGCCCAGTTTATTTCTTTTGGACACCCTGTTGCTGAACGCGGGACGTTAAACCTTAAAGGAATAGTAAACTTTGCGTAAACTCGTGCTCGACATGACAGAATTATGCCATCAGATTCCAAAAACACCTGTAGAAAAAATTAACAAAATTCTACAGCTGAGTAAACACCGATTTATCGTTCACATTTTAACACTTTATGATCTGCGACATGTGGGAATGGCTGTGACGTATGATGGGCCATACTGCTTTTATGTAGATGGTGCTGCGACAAATATCACGCTGTCATCCGGGCTCTATCCCATAAGGTAAAGCATTAAACAACAACAACGGCAACATTAGCAGCGTTTCTTCTACTGCTATCGGGTGATGTGGCCTGATATTCTTGCCTCAGAAAGAGAGCTTGTGAAATCATATGCAAAATGACACATGCCAACCTGTATATCAATTCGACATTCGTATATCACGATCCTCATAATCGTCTCGGAGCCTAAAGAAAGGTCCACCAATCTGTCAAAAGCCATCGACACAATAATTTACAATTGGCCTCCATGTTATTAGCTAGTCTGCCTGGGGACCAACTACGTCACAGAAATAATGTCAGGAGATATTTAAAGGATTTTCATTGGCTAACGGCTCTCAGGCTTGTTAAAATGGCGACCTCCACGGATTCTTGTTCTGGGCAATAAATCTGATGTTCAAAATGTTCTCATTCATTCGGAATTACTAGAAAAGCTGATTTGTTTTGTTTTTCGAATACTAATGGTATAGTTCTTTCGATATTCGTATGCATCACCTTGGGGTTTTCTATTCCTTTAAAGGGAACGTAAACTCTGGTGAAACTTGCATGGCCAGTTAAAGCTTTTTCCTCATAGAATCCAAATCGTTTATCAGATATTTTTTTTCAATTTTTTCAAAGCAGTACTAAGCGTCTTAACTTCGTTACACTGGACGAACATAGAGGCCTACATGTTTGAAGAATCGTGACGTCAGTGGACACTAGTTCTTCTGCCTCTGGAGGTAAAAACGCGTCAATTTGCAGAGGTGCAGTATTCGAGACCGTAGCTTACAAACATGAACGAGGATGACAGTGCAACGTGTCGGGATTACCTGGTACATTGTGACAGCCAAATGCAGAGCAGCCCGGCATCGTAGAATATCTGTTAGAATCAGGCTGTATTCTACATCAAAGCTAATCGATAACATTGCCTCTGTTAGTCGGGGAACGGAGGAGTGCATGAAAATGACCATATGCGGCCATGTTATCTCGACACAGAGAATGTCCGATGACGTAGGAGATTATCAGGCACAACTGAATTTTACGCTTCCCCATTGGATACAAATCCTGCCCAAAACAAACATGGCGGCGCCCCCAAGAAATTCCAAATCACGGTATTTTCTATGTTTGCGTCTGTCTCATTCATTGGAAAAAAAGGAGAGAAAATATTTGTCACGATTTTTTTAATCTATCGGGACTCTTGTATAATTCCCGCGGTGTTTTACCGCAGAGTTTACGTTCCCTTTAAGGAAGAAGTCATTGAAGCAGCGTGGAACCGTCCACCCTTCAGCCACCCTATAAATCACTGAGGACAGCACACAAGAGACAGACAGGACGCTTATATGGTGCAATAAAGACAAGTGATATTACAGTGTTAGACATCACATTATCAAGATCCGATTGCTTCTCAGTAAAATGCATTGAAGCAACACGATCCAGTGCCAACCCAATCACCCGCTTTTATAGTGAACCACAAATAGACAGGTAAATGATACCGTCTGATACGGACCTGTAAGAAACACTGACCCCGCGCTACCAAACTTTTTGCCGCATCTCCGGTACGAACAGGAGAGGTGAAACTTTTTGGCATTTCCGCGAATTTTGTTGGTTTCATTTTAAGGCTATTTGCATAATCCTGGGTGCAAAGGTTCATGGGAAAAGTCAAAATGGTCGCCACGAGGCTAGGTATCCTCGGAAAGACTTTTTTGTTTTGCAAATCTTTTGCCTAAATTGACGTAAAAGTATTTTATTTTGCCAAAATTAATTATATTCTCTATCATATTAATCAGTTTTTGATAGAAAATATCGTGAAAAATTGAAAATCGGCACACAAATATGCGAGAATGGCTTCCGACAATATGACGTCACTGTGACGTTATCGTTGCGACCATCTTGGATTTTCGTTTTTTACATTTCTTTGTAGAGCTAGACCCAAATATATAGTAGGGAAAGTTTCAACCCTCTAGCACAAGACCGTTGAATCTAACATGCCAACTCTTTGGTCAGTCCTATCACACTATCGAACCACCAGTAAAACGTATAAATGTGGGAATGTTTTCTTTTCCCCATCATATCTACAGCACCAACCGTAGCTGAAAATTTCCGAGAAAGCTAATGAACTGATCAAGTTTTCAGGTTGATGCGATGCTTTGTTCCATTTGAAACAATTTTTGAAAGTTTTAAGGGGCAGATTAGCTAATTTCTAAATATATTGTGTTATGTTCGAAGAAATTTAATCGCTCTAGCTACTTGTTCATTCATGATGTTGATTAATACTAATTACAGCGTTTTGAAATAAAAACGGCTCTAGTTAAATTAAACCTATACATGACATAAAATATTATACACAAGATAGCACCGGTTTTAAAGAAAAGCGCAGTTTATTGAAGATGTCGAACTTAAGCAGCGTTGAGCTCGATCAATACTTGGATGGGTGACCTGGTGCTGTAGTGGCTGGGCTGATCAATGTTCAGGATAATAGGAACCGTGGACACTCGTGTTCTGGTACAAGCAGGCACCGACGTTAAATCCTACTCAGTTACTCCCCCTTGAAGATGTCGTCGATATAACAGGGCACGTTTTGTCCTTGGCAGCATTCCCAATATAATTCCTGTCAGCTTGCTCCCACTACTGTGTCCTATATATACACCAAAATGTATGCCTTGTTTAGTTCGTATGTATTTCCTGCTGATGGCAGAAGTGCCGAAATATAGAGTATACATCAAAATGACTTCAATCTTCGCAGTTTCATTCATTCTAATTTTACTGTTATTGCAGTCTCCCATTATAATGACCGTTTTGTTTCCCTTGTACGCAAAACGTTCACAGAATTGAACAAAATTTTACTGGTTTGAAGACAATGAGAGAGAATTCAGGTTTAACTTCGCGTACAGCAATATTTGAGCTATATAGCCACAACCAAACAAAATTCTAAGTATTCCAACAAAAAGAAGTTAATAACCCAGCGATCCAGAAGTAATCAACACAACACACCAAAAACGTACTGGTTTGAAGAGATGAGACCTACAGATAATTTTTTAAAATTTCACAATCGTAGGATATTTTTTCCCTAATAAAATGTAATTCAAAGAAAATTTATCATACATTCATTTCAAATTATGTCAGGGGGTTTCAATTTAGGGTCCTACAAATGAGCGGAAATTACCTAAACCACATCTTGTTATTGACATCAATTTTCCTCTCGAATTCTATCAAGTCTCGTTGATTTGAATCATTATCCTGAAACAAGGGACTCTACATGCATTTGTATTGTAGTGGCAGATCTACCATTACTCAAAGGCGCTGTTGAGGTGCCTAAATAGACCATGTTTTCTCACACAAAACTTCTCAAAACTGTAAGAAATTTGGTGGGTGGACTAGGTAATGTCTGCGTATTATAAACAAGCAGCCAGAGGATGCTAGGTCCCCCGCCAAAATGGCAGCAATATTTATAAGCGCTGTCGGTTTCAGAAGATATTCATGAGGATGGCAACAGCTACTTCACAGGCGTAAGAAGCAGAGGGGTCTTTCCACCTTCCCAGGTTTTGAGATCAACTCCGAATGGCTGACTGAATGTTGATTGCTACTGTAATATATTTTCTTTACCATGTAGCATGAAAATTATGTAACCGAAATGCAACCCCAAGAGACAACTCATGGCATATTATCTGCAAACTAAATTTGACAAGAATATGAAGGCATCCTCAACCTATTGCCCAGAAACCAAATTTAGACTTTGGCACAAGGAGTCACCACCTGTAGGTGCAAGCAGGCAAAACACAATCCCAAATGACATCTCATGTCATGGTATCGGCATATGAACTTTGAGACTGAAGAGGGGTCCTCAAGTTATTGCCGGTATTAGATGCCCACCGGTGTTCATGTTATTCTGGGCGGGTCACATATGAACACAAAATTTGAGAATAATCTGATGAGCAGTTGCCAAATTATTGCCCGTAAACAAATTTTTCCACCAGGAGACGCCACCTGTAGGCAGAAGCGGGAAAAATACAATCCCAAGGAACATGGTATCGTGGGGACATCTGCATACCAAATTTGAGAAGAATCCGATGAGGGTCCTCAAGTTATTGCCCAGAAACCAAATTTAGATTTTGACACCAGGTGACGCCACCTCTAGGCGCAAGTCAGTGAAATGCATTATCAAGCGACATCTTATGTCACGGTACATTCATACAAAATTTGAGAAGAATCCGATGGTCAGTTCTCAAGTTATTACCCGGAAACGAATTTGTGATGTTGCCACCAGGTGGCGCCACCTGTGAGTGCAAGTGAGCGAAAGGCAATCCCAAGCAACAGCTCCTGGCATGGTAAATGCATGCCAAATTTGAGAAGAATCCGATGAGCCGCAACGTTTCTCATGTTACCCAGAAAGGTACATATGTAGGATATTTCAAAGAAATTCGACCAAGTGTTTCTAAGTTATCACTTGCAGCATGGAATAATGGAATGAACTCTAGTGGCGCCACCTCCGGGTGGATTTTGCTGAAATGCATCACCAACGGTGTTTTGTCGCAGGGAATGCATTTACCAAATTTCGAAGAAATCCGACAAATTGTTCGAAAGTTATCGCTCGCGAAGGATTTGAACAAACATGAACGGACATGCTTTAAAGATTGGAACAAGACCCAGTGGCGCCACCTACAGGCGGATCTTGCTGAAACGTAATACCAGCGACGTCTTGTCGCAAAGAATGCAGATGCCAAATTTCGGAGGAATCCGACAAAGCATTTAGGAGTTATCGCTTATGAAGCATTTGCACGAACATCCACGGACATGCACTAAAGATTGGAACAAGATCCAGTGGCGCCACCTACAGGCGGATCTTGCTGAAACGTAATACCAACAGACGTCTTGTCGCAAAGAATGCAGATGCCAAATTTCGGAGGAATCCGACAAAGCATTTAGGAGTTATCGCTTATGAAGCATTTGCACGAACATCCACGGACATGCACTAAAGATTGGAACAAGACCCAGTGGCGCCACCTACAGGCGGATCTTGCTGAAACGTAATACCAACAGACGTCTTGTCGCAAAGAATGCAGATGCCAAATTTCGGAGGAATCCGACAAAGCATTTAGGAGTTATCGCTTACGAAGTATTTGCACGGACATGCACGGACATGCACTAAAGATTGGAACAAGACCCAGTGGCGCCACCTACAGGCGGATCTTGCTGAAATGTAATACCAAGAGACGTCTTGTCGCAAAGAGTGCAGATGCCAAATTTCGGAGGAATCCGACGAAGCATTTAGAAGTTATTGCTTACGAAGTATTTGCACGGACATGTCCGTGCATGCACGGACACATAGAAGCAAGAACCATTTTAAAGTCCCCGGCCGCGTTGCGGCGGGGGACAACAAGGTCAATTCAGATAAACATTTTCCCAGTTTTCCCGCAAACTTGATCTATTTCGCAAAACGGCCATAATAGGGAAGTTGCTCACTCTTGAACCCACTAAAAATGAGTTTTTATCTGGGACGCAGACGCGACCTGAATCCGATTTGGGCGCGAACAACACACAAAGCTGTTTCTTGAGTAGCAGATATCTCTACCATATTTTCAATTTGAAATATTTTCTAGTTTTAAAAGACTCGAAAAACAGCCATAATACCAAGCTGAGCCGTACCAGATACGAACGCCTCGACGTAATAAACTGACTTAAAAAACTATCTGAAACGATACAAAGTAGTTCGTACAATATCAGGCCACAAACGATTTCTGACTTTAAAGGAATAGAAAACCCGAAAGAACTATATCATTAGTATTCGAAAAACAAAACAAATCGGCTTTTCTAGTAATTCCGAATGAATTTTGAACATCAGATTTATTGCCCAGAACAAGAATCCGTGGAGGTCGCCATTTAACAAGCCTGAGAGCCGTTAGCCAATGAAAATCCTTTAAATACCACCTGACATTATTTCTGTGACGTAGTTGGGCCCCAGGCAGAGTAGATAATAACATGGAGACCAATTGTAAATTATTGTGTCGATGGCTTTTGACATATCGGTGGACCTTTCTTTAGGCTCCGAGACGATTATGAGGATCGTGATATATGAATGTCGAATTGATATACAGGTTGACATGTGGCATTTTGCATATGATTTCACAAGCTCTCTTTCTGAGGCAAGAATATCACGACACATCACCCGATAGCAGTAGAAGAAACGCTGCTAATGTTGCCGTTGTTGTTGTTTAATGCTTTACCTTATGGGATAGAGCCCGGATGACAACGTGATATTTGTCGAAGCGCCATCTACATAAAAACAGTATGGCCCATCAAACGTCACAGTCATTCCAACATATCGTAGATCATAAACTGTTAAAGTTTGAACGATAAATCGGTGTTTACTTAGCTGTAGAATTTTGTTAATTTTTTCTACGGGTGTTTTTGGAATCTGATGGCATAATTCTGTCATGTCGAGCACGAGTTTACGCAGAGTTTACTATTCCTTTAAAGAGATAATTAAGGTTCAACAATGTTTCGGTCTTGATAGCGACGATCGATCAAAGTTTTATGTATTCCAAAAACAAGTCAACAATCCAGGAATGATCAACACAACACACCAAAAACATGTACATACATTAAAACTTATACAACAAACCGATTTCTCTCAAATGACCTAAAATACAGTTTTCTTTTACCCGACTAAAAAGATCTCATGCAATCTTAAATCTATACAGTTGATCGGAATATGTTTCACTGCGAGATCTGCGTGGCACGGAAAACACCTTGGGCGGATTCCTTTTTAGCTCATCTGGGCAGAAGGCCCGATGGGCCAGTGTCATGGCCTGATTGTCCGTCGTGCGTCGTCCATCGTGCGTCGTCCGTAAACATCTTCTCTGAAACCGCTTGGCTGATAAAGCTGAAACTTTGCATGCATGTTCCCCCCAATGAGTACACCAGAAAATGTTCATGCGGTGTCGATATGATTTTAAATATGGCTGTCATGGCGGCCATCTTGAATTTGCCAGTGAAATCTTGTCATTATTATTTTTCGGTAACTACTTCATGGATCTTTCTCAAATTTGGTACACGGGTTCCGCTTTGGGTCTAGTTGTGCAACATGTGTCCTTTAGTCCAATTTGAATATCCAATAAGGCCACCAGGCGGCCATCTTGGATTTCCCCATGAAACTTTGTTATCGCGATTTCTCAATAACTACTGCATGAATCTTTCTCAAATTTGGTACACATGTTCCCCTTGGGGTCTAGTTGTGCAAGATACCTTTCGTGGTCTGATTCAAAAATCCAATATGGCCAACAGACGGCCATCGTGGATTTTCCCATGAAACATGATTATTGCGATTTCTCAGGAACTACTGATTCGAAAATCCAATATGGCCACCAGGCGGCCAACTTGGATTTCCCTATGAAACTTTGTTATCGCGATTTCTCAGGAAATTACTGAATGGATCTTTGTCAAATTGGGTACACACGTTCCCCTTGTGGTCCAGTTGTGCAAGATACCTTTTTTGGTCCATTTCGAAAATCCAGTGTGACCGCATCCTGAATTTCCCATGAAACTTTATCACGAAATCTCTGGAAATTACTGCATGAATCATTTAGTGTTCAGGGGGACAACACAAGTTAGAAACTCGTCTATTGCAGTTCTTTAGTAAAAATTTCTTATGGCTACTTTCTCCAGATGAGCTACAGTGCCGTGGCACTATCTTTTAGTAAATGTTCGTGAGTTTATGACCGATTCTACACCACCTGGTTATGGCTTGATCAAAACGTTTCTGGCTACCGAGATGAATATATGCTACAGTTTTTTGAAACTCCTGAAGTTTATTATTATCCACGACATCCCATAAACATTGAAACAGCTTTCTCACGTACATGACATAAGCACAGATAGAGTGTCTGAAATCGATATATGAGATTCCAACAGGATCAGCCTTATTATCTAGGGCTGTTTTAGCCTTTTAATCAGCTTCAGTATTCCTTTTGATGCCAACGTTGCTAGTCAACCAACAAAACGACATCAATCTGTTGATGAAATCTACGGTCATATAACTGTAGAATGTTCAAGATGGTAGAATGTTCAAGATGGTAGGATGAGTTGAAGTTGGTTTTGTTGAAAACTGTTGTGCGAATTCACTCATAAAAACTCACATGTTTACTTTTGCACCCCTTTTCCATAAGTTATGTTCTTCTGAATGGCCAGATTCTTGGTCAGTCCACAAACTGACAGTTAAAGCATACGGAGGTGTGATGGATAAGAATGCCCTGGTGTTGCCCTGAGATGTTATCGCGCGCCAATTGGATTATTTGGTCGCGCAGAAAGCTCCTGTTTTATTTTCGTTTTCGCTTTCCATGGTCATTCTGGGGTATAACGCGTATGGCTACATTTATAACAACTTGCATACTCAAAATTCTTCTTGTAAACAATGCCAATAGCTTTGCAATAATAGGTTTCTTGCTAATTCTGTCCGGAGACATAGAAAGTGAACTATCGATTGTTCACTATAAGGTATGTGGTTTGAAGGACATCTAGATTTGGTGTATGCTAATCTGAACCAGTTTGACATCATTGCAATCACCGAAAGTCATTTTACCCCGCTTGTAGAAAACAAACATGTGCGATTGCCTGTCTTTAGAGATCCGTTCCGCTGTGATCGCCAACACGCATGGGGAGGTGTGTGTGTATATATTTCTGAAGAAATCGCAGTTTCTCATCGGAAATAGTATGAGAGTCGAGACCTGGAGATGGTGTGGATTGAGATACACGACAATCCCAAAACATTAATTTGTACATTATATCGCCCACCTAATACAACCGTTGATAAATGGCAGGTTATTTCCGACAACATAAAACTAGTCCTCGATGCTAACCCAGGGAAAAATGTTATAATCGTTGAGGACCTGGATGAGGATCTGTTCAATAATTCATTACATCATCTGAAAGATATAATTATCAGTTTTGGCATCAGTCAACTTGTAAAAGAAGCTACACGATCAGTCTCAAATTCTCTGTTGGACCCCATACTATGTAATAAATATCAACTGGTAATCAATAGTGGGGTTTTGGCACCCATCTGCAGTGACCATTGCCCAGCATTTCTTAACTTGAAATCTCACATCCCCAAGAAAACCAGTTACCAACGCACTCTATGGAATTATAATAATGCCGATTGGACTAAATTTAACTCGCCAATTCTGACTGGTCTATACCAACTGGTGATTATGTATTTGACGATTTTTGCGAAAAAATCTCATAACATTTCTTGTGCATCTGACGAAAGTATCCCCCATAAAAGTGTGCTTATTAAACCTGATGATAAACCTTGGATTTCCAATAATATTAAACATGAAATGCGAATTAGAGACAAATTGTATAAGAAAAGCAGGAAAACAAGGTCTGAGCTGGACATCGCGAAATTTCACAAGAAACGTAACCAGGTTAATCACCTCGTTCGAATAGCAAAGACAAACTTTTAAACAAAAAACGGCCGAGAAAATCCAGAACGGTCGTGTTGGGTCTACATACTGGTGGAAATTAGGCAAATCTTTATTAAAAGATTGAAATTTCACACTCAATGAAATCTCACCTCTTAAACGGGCTGATCATAAATTCGCCTATGACAGCAAGGACAAGGCAAATCTATTAAATGAATTCTTTACTAACATAACAAAATTAAATAGTTCTCATTCTGAACTCCCACCATTTACCCTGTATACTGATAACACTCTTGATCAACTCTCTGTGTCCACCAATGATGTACTTGAAATTCTGTCGAACCTCGATGTAACTAAAGCTGTAGGTCCCGACCACATTTGTCCAAAATGTCTCCACGAAGGTAGATTTATTCTGGCCCCTGTCCTAGCACAGTTTTTTAACCTATCACTAAATTCTGCAATTTTTCCCAATCACTGGAAAATCTCCAATGTTACACCTATCTTCAAGAAAGTGAATTGTGTTCGAACTACTGTCCCATCTCACTATTGATCTGTCTTAGCAAGGTAATGGAGCAGGTAGTCGCGAAGTATATCTATAACTATGTTAAGTATATCTACAACTATGTTAAATAACTGTTAACTATATCTATAACTATGTTAAATATGTTAACAAAGAACCAAACTGTTTTTTTACCGTCGCAGTCCACAGTTACGCAGTTGCTTGATATATACAACGACATAGTCACTGCTCTTGCCAACAGAAAGAAGTACAGTTCGTTTTCTTTGATGTATCTAAAGCTTTCGATCGGGTATGGCATCGAGGACTAATACAAAAACTTAAACAATTTGGAATTTGTGGTACTTTGATCAAGTGGTTAGACAGCTATTTGAAGAATAGATTCCAGAAAGTAGTACTTAATGGAATCGAGACAGTCATTACGTATCCATGCTGGTGTTCCACAAGGATCAGTTCTGGGACCACTCTTATTCCTCCTGTTTATCAATGATCTACCCATTGGAATCCTTAACAACATACGCATATTTGCAGACGACACATCTTTATATAATCATTTCTGATCAACTCACTACCACTCTTCCTAGCATTAACAATGACCTGAATCTCATAACTGACTGGGCCGCTCAGTGGTTAGTTGACTTTAATGCTTCTCAAACAATCTCCCTTTTGATATCGAGGCGACTACATCAATCTCATGTTGATATTGTCGTCGATAAGAACCTGGTGACTGCTTCGTTGAATCGTAAACATCTCGGGCTAACTCTCAATAATAGGGCTACATGGCACGACCATATAGAGAACATACTAGTTACAGCACAACGCAAATTATCCATTCTGAGGGGCTTAAAGTATTTGTTGGACCAAAAAAGCCTGGAAATTATGTACAAAAGTTTTATTAGACCAAGTTTAGAATATGCCGATTTCGTTTGGGATAATATAGACAATATCCTAGTTAACAAATTAGAAAACATCCAGAAAGAATCACTGCGAGTGATTACTGGCCTCACAAGAAGCTGAAAGAATCACTGCGAGTGATTACTGGCCTCACAAGAAGCTGTTCGTCTGAAACTTTGTACACTGAGTCCGGTTTCGAATCGTTATCCACCAGACGATATATGCATCGTCTTGCCATGCTATATAAAATAGTTAATGGTATGGCCCCTTTAGCACTGAATAGACATCTTCCTCCACTCGCACGTGACAGAAATCCATATCATATACGTCATGTGGATCACCGGTGCCGCACTGAACTCTTCCGTAGTTCGTTTTTCCCAGCTACTATTTGTGATTGGAATAAACTACCCGTTCCCGTGAGGAACTCTGCTAGCCTTCCATAGTTATAAAAATGTATCCTAAACCTATCCCTCTTCCTTGGAATTATATTGGCCCAAGGTCACAAAACATCCTACTGTGTCGAATTCGTAATGGATGTAGCAACTTGAAACGACACTTGTATGAGAATCATGTAAGCGACAACGCGATATGTAACTGCGGCTGCCTTGACGGAACTGTCGGGCACTTTTTCTTCCACTGTCCCATTTTTACCGCTCAAAGGCAACGTTTGATTGCTAATCTGCTGGACATCTACGATGATCCCTATTCTGTCACTTGTCCCAATCTCCTTTTTGGAGATTGTGATAAAAGTCTAACAGAAAATATTAATATCCAGATGTACCTGGGAGCTTTTGTTATAGAAACCAACAGGTTGCAACGCTGACTTGTGATTTTCGCGATCAGATAGAAATGAAACACTTCTTCACATGTAGGTCATTCGCCCCAGATGCAGCTTCTGACCAATGACACGCCCTCTGTCCAATACTACGTTCCAACAGTACAGCATTAATGGAAATAACTTATTTAAACCGAAATATTGTTTTGTATGTTTATTATTTACTACTAAAATATTTACATCATCACTCATCATATAACGCATCCTGCCATAAATGAATATGTACATGTAACTATTGTAACTATTGTTGTATATACGACTGAGAGACACACTAACGAGCTCTGGCTCATTGTGAATATTGTTTAAACCAATGCCCTGGTGATTAGTGTCCCTTTTCATATCCTTTTCTATTGCAACTGAGGACGTCACTTGTCTCCAATGTGGCGAAAAGTGTCCTAGCTGGGTTAGGAGATAGGAGCCGGACACTCTTAACCGCCGGACATTCTTAACCTCCACACCGGTTGTTTACAGCTTGACGTCCATCAAGTTGATCTCGCTTACAATAAAATGACAGATTCAAACATGAAAATAAGAGTCCCTTTGTCAATAATTTCCCCAAATTAACTTCTAAAATCCAGTTAACACAAACGAGAACTTCCCCAACATTACAAATTTCTAGTTTATAAGTTAAGAATTACTTTCTGCTGATTTCCATATCTTACCAACATAACAGGTTATACGTATCGATTAAATGAAGTACTAGGCCGCCAGAAGACAAATGTGGCTGACAATCAAACTACTTAGTTATCAGTCCAAAATCAGGCTATGAATATTGCAGTACAAAGATGAATTTTTCGCTATCTAATAATGCCGTCTTCCGTCAGTTCCTTCACAAAGCTATTTGGCCAATAGTCATATTATAAAAGATGAAGAGATAGTAAATTATATGCAAAAATGATTGATAAAAAAAACACCTGGATCAAATAAACCACTTCAATATTCAATATCCGAATAGAAAATATGACAATCACACTATTCCATGTTATCTATTATTTACTGTTTACTTACTGGCATCCTTCCAAGAAGATCATTAGCTGAGGATCGCATCATAAAACCATACAAAGCGAGTGTGGTTCGTCATTCAAGGGTTAGCTCTCTAGCAAAAGACGTGTACTAACAACTAAACTGGTGCATCTAAACAGACAGGTAAGGTAATGGCTTTGGGTAGTTTAGGAAAAGAGTGTGCGATGCTTGATACATTGCACAGTAAAATAGGTCTGGCTGATGGATTGCTGGATTGCGAGAACATGTAGTCAGTGATGGAGTAGGGTTTTAACATCGTTTCCATTCCTGATCTATCCTGTTCCTTGAACGCCAAGCGGTTGCATTTTCTAAATCTGTAGTTTGATTCGGCCCGGGATCGGACACGGGAACTGCCGCTTGTGAGGAGCGCTTTACCACAAGGCCACTGCAGTGCGGTCCGCGGGAAGACACAACAGGGTAAGCCGACTTGATGCCATATGATCTCACAACGTGACCGTGGGCTTCTTTCTCGGATAAAAGAACCAACAGCCTGTTGACGGTGTTTAAATTGACAAAGACATACAGTTATTGCAAAACTCAAAACATTGTCGGAAATCACGATCACATTTCCCGTGTAGTTGAATTTGTAAAATGATATGAGAGTAACGGGCAATATGTTCTAACAGAACACTTCGGGGCAAGTAATGATAAAGGTAACAGTTGTATTTTCTATAAGAATTGACTAAGAAGTAGTTCTCAAAAAGCTTCGTTTCGTAACAAAAAGTTAACAATTTTGATATTTTTAACGCCCAGAGTAACAAAAGTTACGTAAACAGCGTTAACTGACGTTTGACATTGAGTTTTCGATTATTTTTGTTTTTTCGTATACATTTTAACATATTATATCGTATTAAATAAATTTTAATATATCTAAACCATGACACCTTGAACTGGCTAACTATGTTAATTTAATATTTTGGAATGCAAAAAAAATTCACCATACCTCTCCCAACATTCTGAATAATACATAGGCCAAGATTGGAAGCAATGGAACAAGTATAAAGATACCACCCTTGGCATTTGCCTTAACATTATTGGACGCCGATTGGGGTAGGACATTAGCTCTTCCTGTGCTTTACAGGCGAGCTAAAAACGGGTAAGAAAAACTCATGCAATCATGAATGACATTATAAACAAATCGGTCAACCGTCAACATAGTTTGATATGGAGATCTATTTGTTCGAGGAGGCAGGCCTTTTCAAGTCAATGAACATACCAATCTGGAACACCAAGCCGTGATCAAATATTTATACATCAATCTTGTGATAAATCTCCTATTTTACAGCAGAACGGCATGACTAAATTTAATTGTGTATATTCGTCTTAAATTTTTATATAATTATTTTTTCCTTCTTATATTTATATGTGTTAGTTGTGTGTATGAATGTTTTGATGTATGTGGAGAGTGCTTTACTATAGGTGCTGGCCACCTGTTGCACTCATCCTGATTCGATTTCAAAGTCTAATATATAAAATAAAATAAATAAATAAATCTGACAAACGAATGCGCACGTTGCCGTAGCCTTTGGCCGCTTTCCCTCTTGTAGGTTGCGAACCATTTTGCATTTTTTAAATTCTATTTTATTGTAGTTCATGCATATTTGATCTGTCATACGAAAAAGTTCTATTGATTACTGACACGGAAATTCTTTTGTTGACAACGAATGGCTACTGAGTGTCAGATATGATGCCTGTATTGTCCGTAATCTCAGATTCTATGATCGTGGATGTAACATGAGATCGAGATTGTTATGCATATTTATTAAGCATTCCAAGTTAGTTTTATATCAAGAAATACAAGCTAGTTTTAGTAAGAAGGATTATGAAATTATTTTGGATCCATGCCAATCTGTCTGGAAGCTCAACTAAATGTATCAGCATTTTCGAAAAATGACATCACTTCCAAAATCAAACATCACCGCCCGCTCAGTTTCTCTGATACCGGGAAGCGATTCGTTCAATTGAATCCAAAATGCCTTTCATTATGTACCTAAATGAGATGTGTGGCAGTGGTAGCAAGATCTCAAGAAGTACTCGCTACTATATGCGTGTTTGGCCGTTCTGGGGGGATTAAGTAGGATTAATTATATGTTTATTATATGTGGTCACAGGATGAGGACGTGTTCTGTGTGTGTGTTACTGGGTGAGTGAGTGAGTGAGTGAATAGGGTTTAACGTCGCTTTCAACATTTTTCCAGCTATATCACGACGGGGAAGGGAAGGGAGGGGAGGGGGAGGGGAAGGGGAACCTACTTGTAACAGAGCAGATCTAATGCTGCCATTTTATAGTGCTGTCCCACTGAAATATCATGCCGTAGGCAGACATGACACCCCACTCAGTCACATTATACTGACACCGAGCGAACCAGTCCTTGTTCTATCCTCTTAATGCTGAGCGTAAGCGAGGAAGCAACAAGTTCCATTTTTCAAGTCTTAAGTATGACCCGGCCTAGGATCGAACCCAGAACCTACCGCTTACGAGGCCGACGCTCTAACCATTAGACCACCGCAGTGCGGTCGTGTGTTACTGGGTCTGCTGCTAGTATTACATGTGACTCCGTCGAGCGAAGCTCCTCCCGATGAGCCAAAATGGCCACTGTGGTCGAATGGGAATCTTGTCAAACGAGCGGCTGGGAACCGTGCCAAGAGGGCGGTAAGATTGTTCGTCATATGATCACATATATATAATTAATATAAGTATATTATAATTGATCCCATATTGTTATATATTATTGGATGTCTACAAAGTGACATCAACTTCACTTCCGGCAAGCTCTATCAATATATGACATGTAGGACGGTTGTTTATTACCTGTTCTAAAGGCTGTCAATTCTCATTGGTAGCAATGTATAATGTGATTTCAGACAGCAAAGGATCGCCAGGGCTGTACAATATCATAAGACATGTGCGGAAGTTCCTGACAATTTGAAAAGAAAATGCCACTTTTCTTATATTTCGACAAGAGGTATAGCAAACCTTCAACACTCAAAATAAAGAATACAATTCAGGGGTCTCCACGATTAGTTTTGCAAAATCTAGGAATTTATATGATGTACCATCATGGTTTAGCCCTACTCTAATATATGGAATTAGATAGAAATTCTACGAAAAATGCCTCTATTTGGATAGAAAAAACTAATATTTTCTAAGAAGATATAGTTTTCTGGAACAATGCGGAATCGGAAAATCTAATAAAAATGAGGAGACCCCAGGCTTCTCTTCAAGACAGAAGGATGCTAACATGCTCATGAGGCTAATTTCCCCTGATTTCGCCAAGTCAGTTTGCCAGCATTACTTCGTTGAGATCGTATTTCCTCAAAGGTTGAAAAATTCATTATCTACTTCAAAAATCCTTTCACAACTCTTCTTTCAGCGCAGTATACGTAAAATTGGATTTGTTTGGAACTTCCTTAAATTTAACTTATTACATGAGATGACATATGGACATTCGATTGACTGAATAAATTAAATCGTCATCAGATGCTATTTTGTCGTCACCCTCATCGTCAAAATGGATGCTATAAATAACCTTCGTTGTCTGGGGCGCATAGTTCTACCAAGGCCCTCTGATGGGAGTTTTAATAATGAGGATTTAACGGCCACCAAACTAAACACACTTTTACGAGCCTTTCTGAGGGTGTAGATAACACAAGGCCGAAAAACATCTTAAAACAGGTGTTACATGATAATAAATATAACGTATCTGAGATCGTAGCAGAGATAGAGAATTAAGAAATAATGTGTTCATAGGCATGCTCAATGGTTATTTTACGCACGGTTAGTGTGAGAAAGTTTATATTTTAGGGCAAGGGCCCACGCCCTAAAATTTATAAACAATCCCACACTAAATGTGCGTAAAATAACCATTGAGCACGCTTATGAGAACATTATTTCTATTCTATTGCACTACCCAAATTGATTATCAACAAAGATTATGATGAAAAGTTGAAAACATATTTTAAACTTTGACAAACTTTCTCCCCGATCTTGAAAAATCTCGTCGACTGATGCACCCGTCTCGGCTGGCATCGTGCCAATTTCAGTGGACGAGTTTATGTGGTCTCTCAAACGGGGAATGATACTGTCAGCTGCGTGATCTGTGTGGAAATCACGTGGATACATGTCTATTTTTGTCGCTTTGGTAATCAATTTCACGATGGAAACAACAGTTAAACTGGAGAAAGAAATTTGATCTTGTAATTTGTTTGTTTGATTCGTTTGTTACTCGTATGAAAGCAGACGTCCCTTTCCTCATCTGACTTGTGAAATGGAATCTCCCAATGAACACCTGCACCGTGCAAAAACGTGTAATAATTGCACAGTTAGCTCGATGTTATCGACACAAGTCTTATAGAATTAGGTTTCAGCAATATTTCAGCTATATAGCCACCATCGAACAAAATTCTAAGTATTCAAGTTAATAACTTAGTAATCCAACACATTAAAACACACATACTTTAAAACTTATGCAACAAACCGATTTCTCTCAAATTAACTTAAGATAGTCTTCTTTCACCCAACTAAAACGATCTTCCAAAGTAGCTGCTCGATAGAAAGAATATCTTACAATCTTAAAATCTATAGAGTCGATAAGAATGTTTTACTGTGAGATCTTCGTGCCATGGAATACAACTTGGGACTGGCTCTTTTTTGGTAAATGTTCGTGAGTTAATCGTGTATGGCCGATTCTATATCGCCTGATCATGGCTGTTAAGATGAGTATAGCCTACAGTTCTTTTTAACTCATGAAGTTTGTAATTATTCACAGCATCACATAAAGATTGAAACGACTTTCTCACATAAGTACAGGTACATGGTGATGAGACCAAGAAACAGAGTGTCCACTTAGCCATTACATAAATTTAATTAAAGATCTCTGGCTTATCTGACCCTTTTTCTGATATTCTCGCAACTGCTCTATATCTTTATTGCCATAAATTTCTTGTTCTCTCTTCTGCCCACATTTCTCTTACGACCTCTGGAGAATTATCAACAGATTCATCCATGTGTTTAGCAACCACGCTTTTGTCTGGGGTGGAGTTCGTAGGTATATCTGTGTTGAGAATGAAACTATTATCTTCAACTTCGCCTCCTGTTTTCGTCTTCTATGTGTAGCTCTTTACTAGCATCATAGAGAGAGAGAGAGAGAGAGAATTAGGGTTTAACGTCGCGTTCAGCGATACTCTAGTGGGCTTAGCAATCACATCACCATCTGGGATGAAGTTCAAGTTACCACCAGAATGCACACGTGTATGTTCACTACGATTTGCATCTACTGTAGTAGTATCCTTGCTGAGCATTTGAGTTTCGTTGACATCAATGTTATTCTCTGTTTTAGACCAAGAATTCCGAGTCTGAACTGTTTTTGGATGTACAATCTCGGCAGACTCATTGCCTTCAGACTCCTGATTATCTAGCAAAGCATCCGGACTTTCGTTCGTCTTATTCTTCTTGTTAGGCGGACTAGGAGTATCATTGGAGTTCTCAACACCTTTCTCGTCACAGAGAAGTGAAAATCTTGTATGTTAAAATCAGATGAAAGTCCGATGATTGGGATTACATGTTTTGGATGTACATGCAATAGTATTATAGACAGACGCAAGGTGAACATGTTAACATACTGATATATGACACAGCCCAAATGACGCCAAGGTGATTATTACCAGATTTGACTGATCATTCTTAATATTTCTAGATATCTCCCAACGAAGACGCGGATATCTCCCAAGAAAGACGCGTGAAGGACAAATTTCCAGGTTTCAAGGTGGGAAAATGACAAACCTGCACAACGAACATAAAACACATGTTTTTGTATTTCAATCATTGCTGCTATTTTATCATCTACTGACATGATGCTCTGGCCCAAGGATGGTGCAAATCGGCTGAAATTACAACACATATAAGAGAAATGGGAAGAGGTGCCGACATACTAATAGAGCAACATGACTTCACAGTATAGTCTTCCGGTTAACCTATTCTAAATCACATACCAAGAATCTAACGATTCGTGATATGTGTTGTATCTCAGGTACGCTTTTATTGTACCTGTTCATGTGGCAACTTGAATGATATGACAACACGGCCCCTAGCACCGGCATAATACCTCAATACGACAAGTTATCGATTAATAAATTTTCAGCTCTTGCGGTAGTGCATGCTCCAGCAATAGTGAAACATTCTTCTGAAGAGCAGATCCACGCCTTCTCTATCGGGACAGGAAGGATTATGTTAATATTATAATATATAGTTTTTAGCAAATGAATGATGATCATGATAACGGTAACAACAGAGCTTCGCTGGTTCACCTCTCGACGTGGTGTAGTATGAAGATTAAGAATACGATTAAGGAGATAAAGCAAATAATAATAATATATATAAGGGAGATTGCCAAAGTAGAATGTGGCAAATTTTAAGTTTTTGTCCAACATTTTTCACAAGTTTGTATTTTACATTATAATAGTATTGATGTTATTTGGGTTGACTGTGGGCAAGTCTCACCATGGTTTATTCTAGGTTGTTTTACCTAATTTGTCAAAACCGAACATTGAATCCTACTACAAACGATCGAAGATGAAATTAAATCAGAGGGAGAAGCAAGGTGGATTTAAGAACTTTTGATTAAAAAATATGCGCGTATTTGACCGTATGCCCTTTTGTGCATACGGCAGAGGTAAATATGATTACTGATTCCACTCTTAGGATAGGAACTTGCGTTCTTTCAAATGTGCATATTTACATTTGAAAGAACGCAAGTTCCTATCCTGAGGGCGGAATCAGCATCATATTTAGCTTTGCAAAAGAATTGGCTCAATTCATTAATTATAATTAATATAGGAAAAGACGGATTATTACAACTGTCTAAGAGGTACAAGGAGGGGGGGGGAATCATTTTGTCTTGTTCGTATTTATTAATAATTAATCACAGAAAAATAGAAAATGCAACCTAATGAAATAAATTGATCTTTTAGGTGACTGACTATGGTAGAAGTACGAGAGGATATACAGCTCCGAAGCCATTCCAGGAATCAATTAAGTCATGCCAGATTCCATTCCAGTATACAGAACACTGTCATTTCACTCTGGGAGCCCGGATGTAGAGAGATTGGGAGTCGGACGTGTTTTCACTTCGCTCCAAGGAATTTATCTAATTCTGCGGATTTCAGCTGATCTTAGCTCTGATTTTTGTGTAATATATTTTGTGAATACTTTTGGCAAATACCTGTGGTGAAAGTTTAGAATTATTTCTCAGTTTTTTGCTGTTCAGGGCGTTTTTCTGACTTAGTCAGTTTAGCCTGATCTGGGAAGGCAGAGAGCTGCCATTACTACCGTCTCGGTCTTTGTGACTGAGACGGTGGGCGGATTGTTTTCTGTCTCTTTCTTCTTCTCACTGTTTGCTCGCTGTTTGTAGATATTTCGTATTCTACTGGTATAATATATTTCCTTGTTGTTTGGTTTGGTTTGAAGTTGGTTCGTTTCACGTTCAGTTTAGCTTAGGTCGATTTGCACATGTTTGTGTATATTGAGCTGAGCTAAATACATATTAAAGGTGTAGGCTGTAGGCTGATCTTCAGAATACAGGTTTCGCGAGTCTTTGTTCTCTGTTCTTTTGTTCCTTGTCGTTCCCAGCAACCCGTCAGGCTAGAACTTTTTGAATGATAGACAATTCCAAATTCGTTTGGGTACAACTATGTCTGATCATTTTGGTCAAGACCAGGGTGTCCCACAGGGCAGTATTTTGTCTACTACTGTGTTTAGTATCAAGATCAACAGCTTGGCTGCAGTTCTGAATAAATCAATAGATGGCTCTATTTTTGTAGACGATTTCAATATTCGTGTAGTGGGAAAAGTATACACAATATAGAGAGAACATTACAACTTTGTCTAAACAGAATTCAGAAATGGTGTCTAGAAAATGGCTTCAAATTCTCCAGAGCTAAGACAAATTTTGCAGAAAATATTTCCAGCACAAAGATCCAGAACTTGAATTAGACGGAACTGAAATCAAAGTGGTAAAAGAGGTCAAATTTCTAGGCATATTGTTTGATCAACGTCTAACATTCAAATCACATATAAATTGCTTAAATTACAACACATATAAGGGAAGTGGGACGAGGTCCCGACATACTGACAGAGCCACATGACTTCACGGTATAGTCTTCCGGTTAACCTATTCTAAAGCACACACCAAGAATCTAACGGTTCGTGATCTGTGCTGTATCTCAGGTACGCTTTTAGTGTACCTGTTCATGTGGCAACTTAGATGATATGACCACACGGCCCCTAGCACCGGCATAAGCGGTATTAGATACAAATCTAGAGAGCTATGATGGAAATGCTCTGACAACTCGTATATTGGTAATTGGCGAGCTGTTTAGCTGTGACAACTCGTACACTGGGAATTGGTGAGCTGTATCGTCGTCAGATGAAAAGCCAAATGCACGAAGCTCTAGATTTGTTGAAAGTAGTTGCCAGATATAAGTGTGAGGGAGATCAGCAAACCCTTCTCCATTTATATCGATCATTTGTTCGTTTCAAACTTGATTATGGTTCTATTGTTTACAATGGTGCAAGCAAGTCAAACTTGGCAAAGCTAAATCCTATTCCCCATCAAGGACTAAGACTTTGCCTCGGTGCGTTCAGAACATCTAAAGAAAGCTTGTATGTCGAAGCGGATGAATTTCCTTTAGAACTTCGGAGAATTAAATTATCGCTGCAATATATCACAAAATTGCGTTCGAACCACTCAAATCCTGCATATAACTGTTTTCAACGCTCAGTACGCAGATTTCTATTCAAAGAAACCCTCGATTATTCCACCTCTTGGAATCCGTATGAAACCACACCTTGTAGCAGCTGGTATTAAAGTTAGTCAAATTTTACCTAACGAGCTATTGCCAACTCCAGCATGGGAGTTAGCCACGCCAGAATTAGATATTTCACTGACTAAATATAAAAAGGCAGACACGAGCCAGCTCGTGTATACACAAGAAGTTGGTCTACTGAGAGAGAAATACAGATCACATCAGGTTATTTATACTGATGGTTCTAAAGATGGTGAGAGAGTAGCATGTGCTACTATCTTTAGTTCCAAAACTAAAACGTATCGTCTGCCAGGTAAAAGTTCCATTTTTACTGCAGAAGCAAAAGCTCTATTATCAGCTTTAGAAGGTATTGGATCCACTAGAAGGAAAAAATATGTCATATTCACAGATTCACTATCATGCCTTAAAGCAAGTAAAAGTGGATATTCAACTCATCCCACCATCTTGAAAATTCCACAATTATATGACACCAGATTTGATCAACAGATAGATATTGTATTTTGTTGGGTGCCTAGTCACGTTGACATCAAAGGCAACACTGAAGCTGATAGATTGGCTAAGGCAGCTCTAGATGAAGAAGTTGATCCTGTTGGAATCCCATACAGCGATTTCAGACCATCTATCTGCGCTTATGTTAGAAAGCTGTTTCAATCTTTATGGGATACTGTGGATAATAACAAACTTCATGTGTTCAAAAAAACGGTTGGTTATACTCATCTAAACAGTCATAAACGTTTCGACCAGGCCATGATTAGACGATGTATGATCGGTCACACACGATTAACTCATGAATATTTACTAAAACAGGAGCCGATTCCAAGGTGTATACCTTGCCATGAAGATCTCACGGTAAAACATATTCTCATAGACTACATAGATTTTAAGATTGTAACAGATACTTTTTATCGAGCAGCTACGCTGGAAGATCTTTTTAGCAGAGTGAAAGAGGATTGTATTTTAAATTATTTGAGAGAGATTGGTTTGTTGTACAAATTTTAATGTTTGTACCTGTTTTAACGCATTAGTTTTTGAATTGATTACTTAGAATTTTGTTTGGTCGTCGCTATATAGCTGAAATATTGCTGAATGCTACGTTAAACCTTAATTTGCTCTCTCTCTCATTTCACTCTGTGTAAACTTTGTATTTCTGCGAAATTTGAGCCACAATGAAGAACATGTTGGTTATTAAGAGTTGTCCCTCTTTCATATATAATCAATACACAGAAACTGCTATTATAGCGAGTGAGTGAATAGAATATAACGTCGCTTTCAACAATATTCCAGCTATATCGCGACGAACAAACTAAGCACCCCCCAGCCAAGTTGCGTTCCTGCTATCTTAAAGAAGAAGTCAATGAAGCAGCATGGAACCGTCCACCCTCCAGCCACCCTATAAAACACTGAGGACAGCACACAAGAGACAGACAGGACGCTTACATGGTGCAATAAAGACAAGTGATATTACAGTGTTAGACATCACATTATCAAGTTCCGATTGCTTCTCAGAAAAATGCATTGAAGCAACAGGATTCCGTGCCAACCCAACCACCCGCTTTTATAGAGAACCGCAAATAGACTGGCAAATGATACCGTCTGATACGGACCTGTAAGAAACACTGACCCCGCGCTACCAAACCCTTTGCCGCAGCTCCGGCACGAACAGGAGAGGTGAAACTTTTTGGCATTTCTGCGAATTTTGTTGGTTTCATTTTAAGGCTATTTGCATAATCCTGGGTGCAAAGGTTCATGGGAAAACTCAAAATGGTCGCCACGAGGCTAGGTATCCTCGGAAAGATTTTTTTGTTTCTTTTGCCTAAATTGACATAAAAGTATTTTATTTTGTCAAAATTAATTATATTCTCTATCATATTAATCAGTTTTGGAGAGAAAATATCATGAAAAAATTGAAAATCGGCTCAGAAATATGCAAAAATGGCTTCCGGCAAGATGACGTCACTGTGACGTTATCGTGGCGACCATCTTGGATTTTCTTTTTTACATTTCTTTGTAGAGCTAGACCAAAATATATAGTGGGGAAAGTTTCAGCCCTCTAGCACAAGAACGTTGAATCTAAAATGCCAACTCTTTGGTCAGTCCTATCACACTATCGAACCACCAGTAAAACGCATAAATGTGGGGATGTTTTCTTTTCCTCAGCATATCTACAGCACAAACCTTAACTGAAAATTTCCGAGAAAGCTAATGAACTGACCAAGTTTTCAGGTTGATGCGATACTTTGTTCCATATCAAACAATTTTTAAAAGTTTTAAGGGGCAGATTAGCTGATTTCTAAATGTATTGTGCCATGTCCGAAGAAATTTAATCGCCCTAGCTACTTGTTCATTCGATTAATACTAATTACAGCGTTAAGAAATAAAAACGGCTCTAGTTTAATGACACCTATACATGATATAAAATATTATACACAAGATAGCACTGGTTTTACAGAAAAGCGCAGTTTATTGAAGATGTCGAACTTAAGCAGCGTTGAGCTCTGTCAACAGTTGGATGTGTGACCGGGTGCTGTACTGGCTGAGCTGATCAGTGTTCAGGATAATAGGAACCGTGGGCACTCTCGTGTTCTGGTACAAGCAGGCACCGACGTTAAATCCTACTCATTCACTCACCCTTGAAGATGTCGTCGATATAACAGGACACGTTTTGTCCTTGGCAGCATTCCCAACATAATTCGTGTCAGCTTGCTCACACTATACTGTGCCCTATGTATGCCTTGTTCAGTTCTTATGTATTTCCTGCTGATGGCAGAAGTGCCGAAATATAGAGTATACATCAAAATGACTTCGCAGTTTCATTCATTCCAATTTTGTTGTTATTGCAGTCTCCCATTATAATGACCGTTTCGTTTCCCTTGTACGCAAAACGTTCACAGAATTGAACAAAATTCTACTGGTTTGAAGAGAATGAGGGAGAATTAAGGTTTAACTTCGCGTACAGCAATATTTGAGCTATATATCCACGACCAAATAATATTCTAAGTATTCCAACAGTAACCCAGCAATCCAGAGGTAATCAACACAACACACGAAAACGTACTGGTTTGAAGAGATGATACCTACAGATAATTTTTGAAAATTTCACAATTTTTTTCTAATAAAATGTAATTCAAAGAAAATTTATCATACATTCATTTCAAATTATGTCAGGGGGTTTCAAATTTGGGTCCTACAATTGAGCGGAAATTACCTAAACAACATTTTGTTATTGACACCAATTCTCCTGTAGAATTCTATCAAGTTTCGTTGATTTGAATCATTATTTTGAAACAAGGGACCCTATATGCATTTGTATTGTAATTACAAGCGTCTAGTCCGTCATTCATAATCCAGCCATCGTCCATTAGAGAATATCCGCGTCGAATCCGCGAGAATACCGTTATTCAAAGACGCTGTTGAGGTGCCTAAATATACCATGTTTTCTCACACAAAACTTCTCAAAACTGTAAGAAATTTGGTGGGTGGACTAGGTTATGTCTGAGTATTATAAACAAGGTCAATTCAGATAAACATTTTCACAGTTTTCCCGCAAACTTAATCTATTTCGCAAAACGGCCATAATGTGAAAGTTGCTCACACTTGAACCCACTGAAAATGGGTTTTCATTTGGAACGCAGGCACGAGCTGAATCCGCTTTGGGCACGAACAACACATGAAGCTGTTTCCTGAGTAGCAGATTTCTCTACCATAGTTTCAATTTAAAATATTATTTAGTTGTTTGAAAAGGCTCGAAAACAGCCATAATACCAAGCTGAGCCGTATCAGATACGAACGCCTCGTAATAAACTGAATAAAAAGCTATCTGAAACGATACAAAGTAGTCCTTACAATATTAGGCCATAAACGGTTTCTGACTTTAAAGAGAGAATTAAGGTTTAACGTCCCGTTCAACAATATTTCGGGGCTAGGGGCCGTATGAACCCATGTATTTCAAGATCCTCATGGTACTCAGATGAACAGTCACAATCAAAGCGTGACTGAGATACATTATTCTTTAGATGACGACTTTACAACGAATATTATGGATTAAGAATACTGATCAGCGATACGGATTTGATATTTTTGGAACATCATGATGTCTTGCCGGCATCATTGAAAACTGTTGACCGCTTCTCTCTTGCAGGAAACAAGCCTATGTTTATGTATACTATGATTGTCTTTTTGAATTTGGTGCTAATACTGTTATATGGAAATGGAATAGGTCTTTGGATTATGGACGCGGATATTCTCTAATGGACGACGGCTGGATTATGAATGACGGACTAGGCGCTTGTAATTTTAAACTGTGTATGCCTGGATTCTGCTGTTGGACAAGTTGTCCCCGAGGCCGGGCCCCTGCACACCCAACACTCATAATGGATACAACAGAAACAAATAAAATTAAGACAGACCCAAGGAACCTTAGTGCAGGTTTCTCGGCCGAGTCTCTAATAGTTCGAAATTCACTAAGACCTTTTTCAATCCAAATGACAGATATATTTCTGACAGCAAAGCAAGGCCACGACATCAAACCTTGTAATATTGCGCTTGATGATTGTTTAGCACCGAATTCTACATGTAATAATTTCAAAATTTCTAAGTGTGGACATCGTGGATGTCTAACGTGTCCACTCTTTAATACTTCAGCTTCATTTAGTTCCGCGTTAACTGGTAACTCATATTCTGTTAACTCGTATGTTGATCTTAGTTGTTCTACTACAAACTGTATTTATTTAGTTTCCTGTAAGAAGCGTGGTCAAGAGTATGTTGGCAAGACCACCCAAAGACTCCATCTTAGGGCGAACGGTCACAGAAAATCCGGTAGGAAAAAGCAATAGCTTATAGGTAAACATTTTTCTGGACCCGACCATGACTGGGATAACTTTAGTATTCCGATCATAGACGTTGTCTATCCATCTACTAAGGATTCCCCCTTTGGATTTGAGAGAAAAATCCGAGAGCGGGAATTATTCTGGATGCTAGAACTTGGGTCAGTGTTTCCGTTTGGTTTAAATGATAATGTCAGTGGGTTCGGCAATGCTATAAACCGCCGTTCAAATATATCCAACATTACCCAACTAATTAAACCCCATCAACGGAGACAACGCAGCCATGGTTGGCGAAAGTTTAATAGTTCGATGATTCACGATCATATCACTTTAAATTACTTAGTGGGTTTAACTAACACACCCAATAGTATACATAGCTTACGTACAGTTCTGTATGCGTTACCTCTGAGAGGATAAAGGACTGGACATCATTAATTTACCTCGAATCCTGAATGATCCAGAGGTACGAAACGCTGTACCAAACTATTTTAAGTTCACAGAACCTCCTTGCATTTCATATAAGTATACTAAATCTATAGCCACCAAAATATTCAATTACTTCAATGCTGTCAAGGAGTTTGACTGAAACTTATACACGTCAGGAGGCTATAGTTGTGATTGTGAATCGTCGAACTTTATCTTTACACCATGCAAACATATTGTGACTGGTGACCTTGATGTAGTGAGTGATAAGGATCTGAAATTACTCCTGATGAAAGGACCTAAATATAGAGAGCCAAGAAGAATAAATCTGAAGGCCGACCAGAAGAGAGTCTTGTCTGCATTGGAACAGTACGTTATTGATTGGTCTAAGCGAGAAAAAGTTGAACCTACAGTACTCGCTGATTGGCTGGACCTCACTAAGAGCAAGGTCGTTGAAACAATCCGCCATATTGACAGAAGTACTTTTCCCGAAGCAAAACAAGTACTGAGAAACCTCAATTCGCAAGAAGTTCTAGCAAATCTTCAGAGTAAATTCGTCATAGTGCCAGCAGACAAGGCTTCGAATAATATAACATTCATATGTAAATATTACTATTACCAGGTGCTGGTTAAAGAATTGAGTGTAGACATATCTTCATCAAATACGTCTACTTACTCCCAAACTGCATTTACTCTGGAAGATTTATTTAACAATCACAAAAAGTTTCTCGGGGAAAGAGGTATTTGTCTTCCAACCAATCATAACGACATACCAAAACTATACTGGACTCCCAAAATGCATAAATCATCATACAAAGCTAGATTCATAGCTGGTTCTAGAAGCTGCACCACCAAGCTTCTTCCAACCCTATTGACGAGGGCCCTTCAGGAGGTAAAAGCATTTTGGGAAAGGTATTCCGCCAGTATTTCTAAGAACTCTGGCGTTCAATGTGTGTGGATATTGAAAAACTCAAAATGTCTTACGGAAGAACTTGATGCTAAAGGTCACATACCGTACAGACATGTATCCACATGTGATTACTCGACTCTCTATACTACAATCCCTCATCAGGGCCTTATTGACCGTATAAGTTCATTTAGTATCTGTGGTCAAGAAAACTGATCGTAGATATATTAATGTCGGAAGCCATAAAGCATTCTTTAGCTCGACTACATACAAGAGATATCATTCATGGGATGTTTCTGTGTTTATAGAGTTGCTTGAATTTCTCATTAAAAATATCTATGTGAAATTTGGCAACACAATATACCAGCAGCATATAGGTATTCCAATGGGTACTAATTGTGCACCCCTGTTGGCTGACCTGTATCTATTCTCTTATGAATATGACTATATGCAGGCGCTTTCAAAAACCGATACATTCAAAGCCCGTTCCTTCTCATTCACCAAACGCTATATAGACGATCTTCTCGCTGTGGATAATCGCTATATAAATGACGCAGTGAAGGATATATATCCACCTTCACTGGATTTGAAGGAAACTACAGATAGCCCTACAGGCACATCTTATTTAGATCTCTATCTCTATAAAAATGAAGCGGGCATTCTCTCTCGTCGACTTTATGACAAAAGAGATGATTACAATTTCGACATCGTAAACTATCCCTTTCTGGACAGTAATATTCCAGTGGGACCTGCATATGGCGTATACATATCTCGCTTAGTAGCATTTGCTAGATCCTGTGTAAATGTGACGATTTTAATCAACGTCACAAAGCATTGTTGCAGAAACTTATAAAACAGGGCTATTCCACCAAGCGCCTCCACTCAAAGTTTCTCAAATTTGGCGATACATATCGCATGCTGATAGCAAAATACGAACGTAGCGTGCAAGATCTATGGCGCTACGTTTCGTAACTTGTGTCTAATTCCGCTTAACCCGGGGCTAGGGGCCGTATGAACCCATGTATTTCAAGATCCTCATGGTACTCATATGAACAGGCACAATCAAAGCGTGACTGAGATACATCATTCTTTAGATGACGACTTTACAACGAATATTATGGATTAAGAATACTGATCAGCGGTACGGATTTGATATTTTTGGAACATCAGGATGTCTTGCCGGCATCATTGAAAACTGTTGACCGCTTCTCTCTTGCAGGAAACAAGCCTATGTTTATGTATACTATGATTGTCTTTTTGAATTTGGTGCTAATACTGTTATATGGAATATGGAATTGGTCTTTCGATTATGGACGCGGATATTCTCTAATGGACGACGGCTGGATTATGAATGACGGATTAGGCGCTTGTAATTATAGCGACGATCAAACCAAATTCTACGCATTCCAACAAAAACAAGTCAACAACCCAGAAATGATCAACACAACACACCAGAAACATGTACATACATTAAAACTTATACAACAAACTGATTTCTCTCAAATTAACTAAATACACTCTTCCTTTACCCGACTAAAAAGATCTCATACAATCTTTAAAATCTATACAGTCGATCGGAATATCTTTCACTGCGAGATCTGCGTGGCACGGAATACTCCTTGGGGTTTGTTTTGTTTAGTAAATGCGTTTATCGTGTATGGCCGATTCTACACCACCTGGTCATGGCTTGATCAAAACGTTTCCGGCTACTCAGATGAATATATGGTACAGTTTTTTGAAACTCCTGAAGTTTGTTATTATCCACAGCATACCATAAAGATTGAAACAGCTTTCTCACATACATGACATAAGCACAGATAGAGTGTCTGAAATCGATATATGAGAATCCAACAGTATCAGCCTTATTATCTAGGGCTGTCTTAGCCTTTAATCAGCTTCAGTATTTCTTTTGATGCCAACGTTGCTAGTCAACCAACAAAACAGCATGAATCTGTTGATGAAATCTACGGTCCTATAATTGTAGAATGTTCAAGATGGTACTAGGATGAGTTGAAGTTGCTTTTGCTAAAAACTGTTGTGCGAATTCACTCCTAAAGTGAAGAAAACTCACGTCTACATTTGCATTTCATGAACATGTGTATTATGGATAATTTCGGAATTACATTTTTACTAATAAAAACGTTAGAACCAACTTGCATTCACACAACGGTCCGTGCAGTATTTATTCCAATGGACAGATTATATCAGATATAAATATATAATTAACTTTATATGTGTTGTAATTGGAAAGGCCAACGGGTACATGCTGTTTGAAGAGTACAAGACATAATCGGCTGAAATTCAGAGGTGTATTAAAACTGTAAAACTGGGAAGCGTTGAAAGATGTCAAAGTTTTTGGTTGACGCTTGTATTATACCGTATAACAGCATACATTAACTCTTGAACATGACATATATATAGTCTGACCAACACAATACATAAACATGGCATCTAAAGGCATGGCCGACTTCCTCAATCCCTTTTCCGTAAGTAAATTTCTTCTGAATCGCCAGACTCTTGGTTAGTCCACAAACTGAGAGTGAGAGGATTCGTCGGTGTGATAGATAAGAATGTCCTGGTGATTAATGTCCCTTCTCCTATCCTTTTCTATTGCAACTATGGACGGACGTATCGATTAAATGGAGTACTAGGAAGCCTGAAGTCAATTTTGGCTGACAATCAAACTACTTAGTTATCAGTTCAAAATCAGGCTATGAATATTGCAGTACAAAGGTGAATTTTTCGCTATCTAATATTGCCGTCTTTCGTCAGTTGCGACACAAAGCTATTTGGCCAATGGTCATATTATATAAGGTGAAGATATAGTAATTGATATGCAAAAATGATTGAAAAATAAAACACCTGGATCAAATATACCACTTAGTTATCAATTCAATATCCGAATAGAAAATATGACAATCACACTATTATATGTTGTCTATGTTTATGTATACAATGATTGTCTTTTTGAATTTGGTGCTAATACTGTTATATGGAATATGGAATATGTCTTTGGATTATGGACGCGGATATTCTCTAATGGACGACGGCTGGATTATGAATGACGGACTAGACGCTTGTAATTTACTGTTTACTTACTCGCATCCTTCCAAGAAGATCATTAGCTGAAGATCGCATCATAAAACCATACAGATCGAGTGTGGTTCTTCATTCAAGAGTTAGCTCTCTAGCAAAAGACGTGTACTAACAACTAAGCTGGTACATCCAAACAGACAGGTAAGGTAATGGCTTGGGTAGTTTAGGAAAAGGGTGTGCGATGCTTGATACATTGCACAGTAAAATAGGTCTGGCTGATGGATTACTGACGTGATTTTCTCAGTTTTTCGTACTTTCTCTGGAAATGTATTCCCCGATGATCCGAAATTGTCTGTACTAGTAAGCGAGAACATATAGTCAGTGATGGAGTAGGGTTTTAACGTCGTTTCGATTCATGATCTATCCTGTTCCTTGAAAGCCAAGCGGTTGCATTTTCTAAATTTGTAACATGGGACCTGCCGTATGCGAGGAGCGCTCAACCACAAGGCCACCGCAGTGCGGTCAGCGACAAGATACAACATATGATCTCACAACGTGTTTTAATTGAACAAGACATACATTTAATGCAAACTCGAAATATTGTCAGAAATCACGATCATAATTGAATTTGTAAAATGATATGAGAGTAACGGGTAATATGATCTAACAGAACACTTCGGGGCAAGTAATGGTAAAGGTAACATTTGTATTTTCTATAAGAATTGACAAAGAGGTAGTTCATGAAAAGCTTAGTTTCGTACCAAAAAGTTAACAATTTTGATATTTTTAACGCACAGAGTAAAAAAAGTTAGTACGTAAAGAGCGTTAAATGACGTTTGACATTGAGTTTTCGTTTATTTTTGGTTTTTCGTATGCATTTTAACATATTATATCGTGTTTATTTAAGTATATCTAAACCATGACACCTTGAACTGGTTAATTATGCTAATTGAATATTTTAGAATGCAAAAAAAAAAATCAACATACCCCTCCCAACATTCTGAATAATACATATGCCAAGTATGGGAGCAATGGAGCAAGTATTTATAAAGATACCACACTTGACATTTGCCTTAACATTATTGGACGCCGATGGGGGTATGACATTAGCTCTTCCTGTACTTCTTACAGGCGAGCTAAAAACGGGTAAGAAAAACTCGTGCAATCATGAACGACATTATAAACAAATCGGTCAACCGTGGACAAAGTTTGTTATGGAGACCTGTCTGTTCGAGGATTCACGCCAGTTCTTTTCAAGTCAATGAGCATACCGATCTGAGAAAAGGATGCGCACGTTCCCGTAGCCTTTGGCCGCTTTCCCTCTCGCAGGATACGAACCATTTTACATTTTTTTAAATTTTATGTTATTGTAGTTTATGCATATTTGATCTGTCATACGAAAAAGTTATATCGATTACTGAGGCGGAAATTCTTTTGTTGACGACGAATGACTACTGGGCGTCAGATATGATGCCTGCACTATCCGTAATCTCAGGTTCTATGATCGCGGATGTTACATGAGATCGGGATTGTTATGTATATTCATTAAGCATTCCAAAATAATTTTATATCAAGAAATACAAGCTAGTTTTAGTAAGAATGATTATGGAATTAGTTTGGATACATGCCAATCGGTCTGGAAGGTACATGTAAATGTACCAGCATCTTTGAAAAGTTACATCACTTCCAAAATCAAACCTCGTCACAACCGGCTCACAGTTTCTCTGATACCGTGAAGCGATTCGTTCGATTGCATCCAAAATGCCTCTCATAATGTACCTACATGGAATGTGTGGCAGTGGTAGCAAGATCCAAAGAAGTACTCGCGACTATATGCGTGTTTGGCCTTTCTGAGGGGACTAAGTAGGATTAATTATATGTTTATCATATGTGGTCACAGGATGAAGACGTGTTCTGTATGTATGTTACTGGGTCTGCTGTTAGTATTACATGTCACTCTGTCGAGCGAAGCGCCACAACGGCCACCAGTGCCATTGCATTCGAATGTGAATCTTGTCGAAAGAGCGGCCGGGAACCCTGCCAAGAGGGCGGTAAGATTGTTCGTCATATGATCACATATATATAATTAATATAATTAAATTATAATTGATCCCATATTGTTATATATTATTGTATCTCTCCAAAGTGACATCAGCTTCACTTCCAGCAAGCACTATCAATATATGACATATAGGACGGTTTTTTATTACCTGCTCTAAAGGCTGTCAATTTTCATTGGTAGAAATGTATAATGTGATTTCAGACAGCAAAGGATCGCCAGGGCTGTACAATATCATAAGACATGTGCGGAAGTTCCTGACAATTTGAAAAGAAAATGCCACTTTTCTTATATTTCGACAAGAGGTATAGCAAACCTTCAACACTCAAAATAAAGAATACAATTCAGGGATCTCCACGATTAGTTTTGCAAAATCTAGGAATTTATATGATGTACCATCATGGTTTAGCCCTACTCTAATATATGGAATTAGATAGAAATTCTACGAAAAATGCCTCTATTTGCATAGAAAAAGCTAATATTTTCTAAGAAGATATAGTTTTCTGGAACAATGCGGAATCGGAAAATCTAATAAAAATGAGGAGACCCCAGGCTTCTCTTCAAGACAGAAGGATGCTAACATGTTCATGAGGCTAATTTCCCCTGATTTCGCCAAGTCAGTTTGCCAGCATTACTTCGTTGAGATCGTATTTCCTCAAAGGTTGGAAAATTCATTATCTACTTCAAAAATCCTTTCGCAACTCTTTTAGCGCAGTATACGTACAATTGGATTTGTTTGGAACTTCCTTAAATTTAACTTATTACATGAGATGACATATGGACAGTCGATTGACTGAATAAATTAAATCGTCATCAGATGCTATTTTGTCGTCACCCTCATCGTCAAAATGGATGCTATAAATAACCTTCGTTGTCTGGGGCGCATAGTTCTACCAAGGCCCTCTGATGGGAGTTTTAATAATGAGGATTTAACGGCCACCAAACTAAACACACTTTTACGACTCTTTCTAAGGGTGTAGATAACACAAGGCCGAAAAACATCTTAAAACAGGTGTTACATGATAATAAATATAACGTATCTGAGTTCGTAGCAGAGATAGAGAATTACGAGAGATAGAGAATTAAGAAATAATGTTTTCATAGGCATGCTCAATGGTTATTTTACGCACGGTTAGTGTGAGAAAGTTTATATTTTAGGGCAAGGGCCCACGCCCTAAAATTTATAAACTTTCCCACACTAACCGTGCGTAAAATAACCGTTGAGCACGCTTATGAGAACATTATTTCTATTCTATTGCACTACCCAAATTGATTATCAACAAAGATTATAATGAAAAGTTGAAAACATATTTTAAACTTTGACAAACTTTCTCCCCGATCTTGAAAAATCTCGTCGACTGATGCACCCGTCTCGGCTGGCATCGTGCCAATTTCAGTGGACGAGTTTATGTGGTCTCTCAAACGGGGAGTGATACTGTCAGCTGCGTGATCTGTGTGGAAATTACGTGGATACATGTCTGTTTTTGTCGCTTTGGTAATCAATTTCACGATGGAAACAACAGTTAAACTTGAGAAAGAAATTTGATCTTGTAATTTATTTCTTTGTTTGATTCGTTTGTTATTCGTATGAAAGCAGACGTCCCTTTCCTCATCTGACTTGTGAAATGGAATCTCCCAATGAACACCTGCACTTGACGAGTGTTAATTTCATAAAACCGTGCAAAAACGTGTAATAATTGCACAGTTAGCTCGGTGTTATCGACACAAGTCTTATAGAATTAGGTTTCAGCAATATTTCAGCTATATAGCCACCATCGAACAAAATTCTAAGTATTCAAGTTAATAACTTAGTAATCCAACACATTAAAACACACATACTTTAAAACTTATGCAACAAACCGATTTCTCTCAAATTAACTTAAGATAGTCTTCTTTCACCCGACTTAAACGATCTTCTAAAGTAGCTGCTCGATAGAAAGAATATCTTACAATCTTAAAATCTATAGAGTCGATAAGAATGTTTTACTGTGAGATCTTCGTGCCATGGAATACAACTTGGGACTGGCTCTCTTTTTTTTGGTAAATGTTCGTGAGTTAATCGTGTATGGCCGATTCTATATCGCCTGATCATGGCTGTTAAGATGAGTATAGCCTACAGTTATTTTAACTCATGAAGTTTGTAATTATTCACAGCATCACATAAAGATTGAAACGACTTTCTCACATAAGTACAGATACACAGGCAAACCGTCACCAACCAATACCACTCAGTAACTGGTTGGCTACTGGTTGGTGGGGAACTGATTGGTACTGGTAGGAAAGGTCCCCTTGCGGTACCGTTCAGTCTTCAATTGATCAGTACCTACCGGTAACCAACCGGGTACTGATTGGTCACCCATTGGATCCTATGAATTTTCTACTGATTGGCTACCATGCAGTTACCAATCAGTTACCAATCAGTTACCGCTATGTTACCATCCCAATTTTCCACACTTGGTACCTGTTGGTAACAATGCAGTAACACTTCAGTACCAGCTCAGTTACAGCTTGGTTACAGCTCAGTTACTGAACGGCTACCAACCAATTTCTGCTTACCTGCCAGTACCTCTTGGTACTGGTAGGTACTGGTAGGAAAGGTCCCCTCGTGGTACTGTTCAGTTGTCAAGTTGGTCACCAATCAGTAACTGAACAGTACCAACCGGTCACCAATCAGTTACCACACATTTCATTTATGGTATAATCTATTGGTCACCAACCAGTAGCTGATCAGTAGCCTTCAAGTCAGAACTGCATGGTACTGCAAAGTTGGGATCGTTGTGGCTACGACTTGGTTACCAATCAGTTACTGGTAGGTAAGTGGAAAGAACCTGGCATATACTACCAAGTGGTGACTGATTGGTAACTGCACGGTACTGTTCAGTCAGGACTTCATGGTACCAATCCTGAACTTTCCGTGCAGCACCAACAAGTTACCTGGAGGTTACCAACAGGAAACTGAACGGTACCAATTGGTACAGAACTGAACGGTACTGAACGGTGAAAGTTTGCCTGTGTACATGGTGATGAGACCAAGAAACAGAGTGTCCACTTAGCCATTACATACATTTAATTAAAGATCTCTGGCTTATCTGATCCTTTTTCTGATATTCTCGCAACTGCTCTATATCTTTATTGCCATAAATTTCTTGTTCTCTCTTCTGCCCACATTTCTCTTACGACCTCTGGAGAATTATCAACAGATTTATCCATGTGTTTAGCAACCATGCTTTTGTCTGGGGTGGAGTTCGTAGGTGTATCTGTGTTGAGAATGAAACTATTATCTTCAACTTCGCATCCTGTTTTCGTCTTCTATGTGTAGTTCTTTACTAGCATCATAGAGAGAGAGAGAGAGAGAGAGAGAGAGAGAGAGAGAGAGAGAGAATTGGGGTCGCATTCAGCAATACTCTAGTGGGCTTAGCAATCACATCACCATCTGGGGTGAAGTTCAAGTTACCACCAGAATGCACAGGTGTATGTTCACTATGATTTGCATCTACTGTAGTAGTATCCTTGCTGAGCATTTGAGTTTCGTTGACAATGTTATTCTCTGTTTTAGACCAAGAATTCCGAGTCTGAACTGTTTTTGGATGTACAATCTCGGCAGACTCATTGCCTTCAGACTCCTGATTATCTAGCAAAGCATCCGGACTTTCGTCCGTCTTATTCTTCTTGTTAGGTGGACTAGGAGTATCATTGGAGTTCTCAACACCTTTCTCGTCACAGAGAAGTGAAAATATTGGATGTTAACTTCACATGAAAGTCCGATGATTGAGACTACATTGTTTGGATGTACATGTACTAGAATTATAGACAGACGAAAGTGAAAATGATAACAAATCGATGTATGACAGACAGCTCAAATGACGTCAAGGTGATGAACAGATTTCACCGATCTGGTAATCGAACATTTTCATTTTTGTTATTTCCAGATATCTCCCCACGAAGACCGCCCAGTAAATTGGAAGATAACTATGAGAGGCGGACAGGATTAATTCCTCTTGTTTTAAGGTAGGAAAATGACAAACCTGCATAACAAACATCAAACACACGTTTTTGTATTTACAGTCATCTACTGGCATGATGCTGTGTCCCGAGGATGGTGCAAATCGGCTGAAAAAGACCTCAGTACGACAAGTTACCGATGAATAAATTTTCAGCTCTCGCGGTAGCGCATGCTTCAGCAATAGTGGAACATTCGCCTGAAGAGCAGATCCACGCCCTCTCTATCAGCCCAGGAAGGATTATGCGCCATGCTCTTGGGAAGTTTTTGGGAAATAAATGATGATCGTGGTAACGGTAACTGCATTACCACGGTCAACAGAGCTTCGCTGGTTCACCTGTCGTAGTGGTGTAGTATAAAGAATACGATTAAGATTAAGCAAATAAAAATAATACGCATAAGGGAGATTACCAAAGTATAGAATGTGGCAAATTTCAAGTTCTTGTCAAGCTTTTTTCACACATTTGTATTTGGCATTATGAATGTATTGATGTTATTTGGGTTGATTGTGAGCAAGTCACATGTTTAAGGTTTATTCTAGGTGGTTTTACCTAATTAACCAAGCCAAACATTGAATACCACTATAAACGATCGAAGATGAAATAAAATCAGAAATTAAATAAGTGAGAGAAGCATGGCGGATTTAAGAATGTTTTATTAAAAAATTATGTGCGTATTTGACCGTATGCTCTTTTGGTGCTTCAGTTACATTTGAAAGAACGCAAGTTCCTATCCTAAGGGTGGAATCGTTAATCATATTTGCCTCAGCAAAAGAATTGGCTCAATTCATTAAAGGAATAGAAAACCCTAAGGCGATGTATACGAATATCGAAAGAACTATATCATTAGTATTCGAAAAACAAAACAAATCAGCTTTTCTAGTAATTCCGAATGAATGAGAACATTTAGAACATCAGATTTATTGCCCAGAACAAGAATCCGTGGAGGTCCCCATTTTAACAAGCCTGAGAGCCGTAAGCCAATGAAAATCCTTTAAATATCACCTGACATTATTTCTGTGACGTAGTTGGGCCACAGGCAGAGTAGCTAATAACATGGAGACCAATTGTATTAAATTATTGTGTCGATGGCTTTTGACATATCGGTGGACCTTTCTTTAGGCTCCGAGACGATTATGAGGATCGTGATATATGAATGTCGAATTGATATCCAAGATGACATGTGGCATTTTGCATATGATTTCACAAGCTCTCTTTCTGAGGCAAGAATATCAAGACACATCACCCGATAGCAGTAGAAGAAACGCTGCTAATGTTGCCATTGTTTAATGCTTTACCTTATGGGATAGAGCCCGGATGACAACGTGATATTTGTTGAAGCGCCATCTGCATAAAAACAGTATGGCCCATCAAACGTCACAGTAATTCCAACATGTCGCAGATCATAAACTGTTAAAGTTTGACCGATACATCGGTGTTTATTTAGCTGTAGAATTTTGTTAATTTTTTCTATGGGTGTTTTTGGAATCTGATGGCATAATTCTGTCATGTCGAGCACGAGTTTACGCAGAGTTTACTATTCCTTTAATTACAATTAATTGAGGAAAATAGGGGTTATTACAACTGTCTAAGAGGTATAAAGGGGAAAGGTGGAGGTGTGGGAATCATTTTGTCTTGTTCGTATTTATTAATAATTAAACACAGAATTGGAAAATGCAACCTAATGAAATAACTTGATCTTTTAGGTGGCTGACTATCGCAGAAGTACGAGAGGATATACAGCTCCGAAGCCATCACAGGAATCAATTATTTCATGCCAGATTCAATCCCAGTATACGGAACACTGTCATTTCATTCTGTATAAACTTTGTATTTCTGCGAAATATGAGCCGCAATGAAAAAAATGTTGGTTATTAAGAGTTGGATAATTATATTCGCTACACCGAAACTGCTTTGAAAGTGAACCGCAAATAGGTAAATGATACCGTTTGATATGATTTGATAAGAAACACTGATTAATTAGATGTTCTTGAAATTTCTCAGAGCAAATATCATTCATCATTCAATATCCCTACGGAACGGATCTGGCTCAAGTTGACTTCCATTTTAACGAGTGATTTCCCATTATGTGTTTCACTGACATCTATCAATCTGTGTGACCTAAGTTACAAGGAGAATAAAGGTTCATCTACTCTTCTACACAAACAGTCAAATTCTACCGAAATGTAGAATAGGACTGTGTTGGTATCTGTAGATGAACTGACTACAGTTTAAACGATTTAACCCTGTCTGTCCTCGAGGGCCGGGGCGGGGGCGTCAGCTCTGGAACGAAGAGAACTGGAGAGGTGAAACTTTAACTTTTCGGCGAATCCTATTGGACTCAATTTGAGACTATTTGCATAATCCTGGTGTGAAGGTTCATGGGAAAATCCAAAATGGCGGCCACGAGGCTAGGTGTCCTTGGAAAGTCGCGTTTTCGGTCTTTTCTGTCCATTTTTTGCATATCTTTTGCCTAAAATGCCATAAAAGTAAATCTGCCAAAACTAATTATTATCTCTATTATAGTCATTAGTTTTAAAGAGAAAGTATAGAAAACGATTTAAAAATAAAAAAATCGACTACAAAATATGCGAAAAATGAATTCCGACAAGATGACTTCTTGAATTTCATTTTTTTACATTTTCTTGTATAACATGACCCAAATATATAGCATGGGAAGTTCCAGCCCTCTATCACAAGGGGTAAGGAAAATACACGCAGGATGGAATTCCCCACTCCACCTCAGGCTGCGACAGACACAAATCGCCCAGGGCTGGTAGGGTTAGTGAGCAGCGTATAGGTTACAACATTGCATCACACAATGTACACGTACTCAAGTCAATAACTTAGTAATCCAACACATTAAACATACACATATTAAAACGTATGCAACAAACCGATTTCCCTCAAATAAACCAAGATGCAATCCTGCCTCACCCGACCAAGATCAAAGTAGTCGCTCGATAAAAAGCGATGAATTTCCTTTAGAACTTCGGAGAATTAAATTATCGCTGCAATATATCACAAAACTGCGTTCGAACCACTCAAATCCTGCATATAACTGTGTTTTCAACCCTGAGTACGCAGATTTATATTCGCAAAAACCCTCGATTATTCCACCTCTTGGAATCCGTATGAAACCACACCTTGTAGCAGCTGGTATTAAAGTTAGTCAGATTTTACCTAACGAGCTCTTGCCAACTCCACCATGGCAGTTAGCCACGCCAGAGGTAGATATTTCACTGACTAAATATAAAAAGGCAGACACGAGCCAGCTCGTGTATACACAAGAATTTGGTCTACTGAGAGAGAAATACAGTTCACATCAGGCTATTTATACAGATGGTTCTAAAGATGGTGAGAGAGTAGCATGTGCTACTATCTTTAGTTCCAAAACTAAAACGTATCGACTGCCAGGTAAAAGTTCCATATTTACTGCAGAAGCAAAAGCTCTATTATCTGCTTTAGAAGGTATTGGATCCACTAGAAGGAAAAAATATGTCATATTCTCAGATTCACTGTCATGCCTTAAAGCAATTAAAAATGGAAATTCCACTCATCCCACCATCTTGGAAATTCTACAATTATATGACACCAGATTTGATCAACAGATAGATATTGTGTTTTGTTGGGTGCCTAGTCACGTGGACATCAAAGGCAACACTGAAGCTGATACATTGGCTAAGGCAGCTCTAGATGAAGAAGTTGACCCTGTTGGAATACCATACAGCGATTTCAGACCATCTATCTGCGCTTATGTAAGAAAGCTGTTTCAATCTTTATGGGATACTATGGATAATAACAAACTTCACGAGTTCAAAAAAACGGTTGGTTATACTCACCTGAACAGTCATAAACGTTTCGACCAGGCCATGATTAGACGATATAGGATCGGTCACACACGATTTACTCATGAATATTTACTAAAACAGGAGCCGATTCCAATGTGTATACCTTGCCATGAAGATCTCACGGTGAAACATATTCTCATAGACTGCATAGATTTTAAGACTGTAAGACATACTTTTTATCGAGTGGCTACGCTGGAGGATCTTTTTAGCAGAGTGAAAGAGGATTGTATTTTAGGTTATTTGAGAGAGATTGGTTTGTTGTACAAATTTTAATGTTTGTACCTGTTTTAACGCATTAGTTTACCGAGTTTTTGAATTGATTACTTAGAATTTTGTTTGATCGTCGCTATATAGCTGAAATATTGCTGAATGCGACGTTAAACCCTAATTCTCTCTCTCTCTCTCTCTCGATCAAAAGCATCTGTTACAATCTTAAATTCTATGCAGACGATAAGAATGTGTTTTACCGTGAGATCTTCGTGGCATGGAATACACCTTGGGACTGGCTCTTCTTTTTTGTAAATATTCGTGAGTTATTCGTGTATGGCCGATTCTACATCAACTGATCATCGCTCAGTCGAAACGTTTCTGGCTTTTCAGATGAGCATAGCCAACAGTTTTCTTTGAACTCATGAAACTTGCTTTTATTGACAGCATCCCATAAAGACTGAAACAGCCTTCTCACCTAAGCACAGATGGAGGGTCTGCAATCGCTATATGGGATCCCAACAGGATCAGCCTCATCATCTAGGGGCTGTCTTAGTCGGGTCTGCAATCGCTATATGGGATCCCAACAGGATTAGCCTCATCATCTAGGGCTGCCTTAGTCTCAGTATTATCTTCGATGCCAACCTGACTAGGCAACCAACAAAGCACAATATCAATCTGTTGATCAAATCCACAGTCATATAACTGTAAAATATTCAAGATGGTGGGATGAGTCGAAGCTCCATTTTTAATCGCTTGAAGACATGACAGTGAATCTGAGAATATGACAGCTGGCTGCGCGTGAGAAAATGAAACAGTGGGTGTGAAGAATTCTCGTCGGTGCTATTTTAGGGTCCAAAACGGGAGCCCAATAGGACAGGAGCCCAATGGGATTATTCCAAAAGTGACGAGTCCACAGCTATATATTTTGATGGGGGAATATCAGGCGGTTTTAACAAATGTGGGACTAACAAGTTGGCATGAAATTTTTTGTAAATTAAATAAAAAAAAGAAGGAAAAAAAATTCTTGCCATTAATAAACTTCATAATATTTTTTTTTATCCAAAATGTTGGTTTGAATTTCCATGATTCCAGATGTTTCTACAGCCAGTCATTTGGAGGACTGTAGGGCTGGCTTATCATGTACTGGTTGGGTGTTGATGTGGGTATGGTTGGACTTGTGTCTGGGATTTTTTTTTTCTCCATTAATGATTTTTTTTCTGAAGTGACATCATCAGTGGTATAGACGGGGCATTTCCGGTGTGATTTGTGTGGTTTGGTGTGGTGTGAAAGTGTGTAGATTAATACTGAACTTCGACCGTAATCAAGAAGGTCTGATGTACTACTCACATGATTGGAAGTGACGCCATCAGTAGAAAAGAAAGGGCATTTTTGATGTATGCTGTAGTGAGGTGGTTTTGTTAATGTGAGGCTGGACTTTTGGAAGTCGCCCATTATGTCACTCTTGCTACACGAACAGTGGATTACTATATTAGTGCCCAGAAACAGACAGGCCCAGACACACACATATCCAACATAACTCACATTGAAAATGCCCTTGATATACTACTGATGTTCATGCGAGTAGTATGTCCATTCTTGATAGGTTGGTTACAAACTGTACATATATGTACTCCACTTATATGTATTGTAATTTTACACCCAAGGTCCAATGCCAATGGGCCCACACTTTTGCAACACTTTGTCACACCACAACCCATGCCGAAACTGCCAATTCTGTACTACTTATAACATCACATCCTGAACATTCACTGTTGGAGACCCAAAATTGCAGATCTAATCAAAATAACCCCAAAATCCGGCCTGTGGTCTGCAATTGCCACAATCCTCCAAATCCAGCCATTGCTCTGGTTTATATATTACAACCCATGTGCACATGTGCGCTATACTAGACAAAATTCGCGCTACATAATAGAAGCCATTTATATGGCATTTCAACCACTCCAAAGCCAAACGTCCTGTTATACGGAACAAATTTTATGACCGCTAAACTCTCTATTTCTACATCAATTGCAACCTTTTGCATAGATTATAAGCAACGATATATCTTTGAGTAGGTTTTTGGGGATCACTTCGTATTTTGCTATCTACAGCAAATTCCCAAATATTTTTTAGAGGGGGTCCCCCAGCCCATTATTTTAGGCAATCTTTACAAAATTTTACATCTTGGTAGCATGATGGTCATTTTTTTTTGTGGAAAAAAAGAATTGAATGTGACCTGTGAATAAAATTACCAAAAGGTTTTGGTTATTTGAATGAACTTGTGTCTTGGACATTGGAGAAAATAACACAATTGTCGGAACAGTGATAAAATCATTAACTCCATTGAGCCTAAAACCAGCAAATTAAAGACAAACCTATAAACAAATCTATCTGCTATTTTGAAACAATCACAAGAAAGAACATTTCAGCAGTAAGATACATCATTTTATTATTAGTACACATTGTAACACATTAGCACACATTGTAACACATTTCATTATAAAGTGGGTTTCAGTAGAACACAACCACTGTTAAGGGTACTGAGCCCTCCTGCAGACACTTTTGCACACCCTCTACAATTTGTCTTCATACAGATAAAAGTATGCCTTCTAGCTATGGTAATGTATATTTGTTGAAAGCGCATTTCTTAAGGATTCCAATTATATAGGTGTTCACTGTTAATCTGCAGCTTGTGTAGATATTCAATTTTTTTTAATTAATTTAAAAAAATGAGCCTTCCCTTTTAAATGGCCATTTTCAAAAATATATTCAACTTACCACAACTTATATCATCATTTCCTGTAGAAGACCACTCCAAAAGGAAATAATTGCAGTGTCTCCATTTTGTCAATTTTGGTCTAGTTCTTATTATATTGACATTTAATTCAACTTCTGAAAGTTCAAAATGGTAAAGAAATATTCCATTAAATGTCAATAGAATGAGAACTAATCCAAAATTGAGACAACGATTTCGTGTTTCCCTTTCACCAATTACCAAATGCGAGTCAGAGCATTTCCATCATAGCTCTAGATTTGTATCCAATACCGCTTATGCCTGCCGTGTGGTCACATCATCCAAGTTGCCACATGAAAAGGTACAATAAAAGCGTACCTGAGATACAACACATATCGCGAATCGTTAGATTCTTGGTATGTGCTTTAGAATAGGTTAACCGGCAGACTACACTGTGAAGTCATGTGGCTCTGTCAGTATGTCGGCTTCTCTTCCCACTTCCCTTATATGTGTTGTAATTGAAGTTGTCTACTACAGGAAATGATGTCACCTTCCAATTCAGGTTCGTCAAGTGCTTCAGATGTTCCTTGTTTTCCTGGTTCACTTCAACTTTGAAAAATTTTCTGGTACGGCTTTGTCTAAAATCATATGCAACAACTTAATTAAACTACATGGAATGTAATCTGTGCCAAACAGAGCAATATCCATGGAGTGATTTTTGCAACCACGAAATACAAAGAAAATGATAATCTAACATGCTTTAGGATACTGAACCTTCCCTAGCCTAGGGGACAAAAGCTGTCATTATGCTAGAACTTCATTCAACATCATAACTTTCTTTGATGAAAAAAAAACAAAACAAAAATAGAAATTTTAAATCCTACATATGGGTTGATTTTCCTTGATCAAAGTACACTTTTCCTTCATACCAGGCTTTAGGCAAGCTGGGCATAGCCTACCCAGCATGTGGTCTTCTTGGACAAGTCTATTTGACACCATTGATGTTATCCGATTTTCACTGGGTTATTGAGTCTTTGGGACTTCAGTCATGCTATATATAGTCACCATATCAGCAGACATTCTTAAAAATAGAGAGCAATGGTATTGAACCACACTTGTTCATCGCAGACAATCAGAATATACAACTATCTAAATATTGTCAATGCAGAGAGATGATATGGCATACGTAGATGGCATTTCAGCATTTACAATGTATCAGGATGTTGAAAACAAAAGTCATGCAAGATCGTGAATATATGTTGGGGATAACCAAAACTTGCCTGTATTTTCCAACTTTCCATATACAGGGGATTTGACGTGACCCTCCCCCACAGCCTCAGTGATTATAAATCAGCAGTCCGTGTGTACAGATACATTGAGCATAGTTTTACTGTAAAATTAAGAAATAATGTTTTCATACGTTTGCTCAATGTTTATTTTACGCACGCACACTAACAGTGCGTAAAATAACCATTGAGCACGCCTTCGTTCTTGCCCTAAAATATAAACTTTCCCACACTAACCCGTGCGTAAAATAACCATTGGGCACGCCTTCGTTCTTGCCCTAAAATATAAACTTTCCCACACTAGTCGTGCGTAAAATAACCATTGAGCACGCCTATGAAAACATTTCTATTCTATTGCTCTACACAAATTGCTTATCAACGAAGATTACGAACATAGGTTGAAAGGTTAAAAACAAGTTGAGAACAACCTTTCTCCCCTTTCTTGAAAAAACTCGTCCACTGATGCTCCCGTCTCGGTTGGCATCGTGCCAATGTCAGTGGACTAGTTTTTGTGGTCGCTCGAATGGGGAGTGATACTGTTAGCTCTGTGGAAATTACATGGATATCTGTCTATTTTTTGTCGCTTTGTTGATCAATTTCACGATGGAAACAACAGTTAAATCCGAGAAAGAAATTTCATCTTGTAATGTATTTGTTTGTTTTATCCGATTGTTACTTGTATGAAAGCAGACGTTCCTTCCCTCACCCGACTTGTGAAATGGAATCTGCTAATAAACACCTGCACTTGACGGGTGTTGATTTGACATAACCATGCTAAAACGTGTAATAAATGCACAGTTAGCTCGATGTTATTGACAAGTGTTATAGAATTTCCCTTATTGCTGTTCAACTATACATGTATATGGAAATAATCATAGAGGGAAAGAATCCTGACGTTACATGTAGTTGAGCATTGTTTGTGTTAGTGGGTACATTAGGCACCGTTTCCAATTATTGTTCGCGAATGAATCGTTATTTCGTCAAATTTTCTCGAAGTCGCGATTTTCCAAGGCGCGAGGGAATGGTTTTTTTTCTTCAAAATAAACGATTCATTCGCGATCGCTGCTCGAATGGTTTTTTTTCTGCTGGCAATCGTTTTTCAATCGAGAAAATTTTCTCGAATAAAAAGCGATATCGCGATTGAATGGTTTTTTAATCGAGAAAATATAAGCGATTGAAAAAAAAACGATTGAGGATTATAGCCGAAAGTAGTACGGCAAGGTTCAGCCTGACTGACCCGCATTCGAGTTTATATATCATAAACACTTCAGTCAAACTATAAGTTCTATCATTTTTTCTTCTTCTTTTTCCATTCTTCTTTGCCTTGTGTTAAACTATAGCGTGTTTCAGTTCAGTTGACGGTTATATAGATACGATGGGGGCATTGAAAGAAATTGAAAAAAAAAATATACATAGGAATAATGGTGAACGATATATACATATAATTATAACTTCATATTTACATATATTGTTTACGGGACACAGGCCCGGATATAGTCAGATTGAGTCATTTGTACTTGCAATTTCGTCTATTATTTTGAGTATTTCTGTGTTTTAAAGCTGGTATTGTTTCAGATTTCTTGTGTAGTATTTTTCGTGAACGTTTTTGGCATCTGTGCGTGCTGAAATTTTGAGTTCATAATGTTTGTACCTGTTTTAACGCATTAGTTTACCGAGTTTTTGAATTGAATACTTAGAATTTTGTTTGATCGTCGCTATATAGCTGAAATATTGCTGAATGCGACGTTAAACCTTAATTCTCTCTCTCTCCCTCTCTCTCTCTCTCTCTCTCTCTCTTGAGTTGATTCGTCAGATTTTCGCTGTTCGTGTGTTTTTTTTGCACAAAGATCACCATTTTCCTTGTGTACATGATGGCGCTGTATTGAATACAACATAGTCATACGGGGCTTTTGAGTCTTCGAACGCACTTAATTATTATACAGCGCGGGCTATTTGTAAAACTTTTCACAACTGTCATTATTGTTTTGCTTGTTTGTTTGGTTGTGTGAATTAATCTTTTCTGGAGCTCCCTGGGTGGGAGTTTTGTTGTGCGACTCGCTAAGTGGGAGTCTGTAAGTGCAAAACCCCACAGCTGCCTGGCTAGTGGGATATTTGATGGTAGATGAATACGTATATTTTCAATAAATTATGAAAATTAATAAATACAAAGGGAAAATATATAAGGGAAAAGCGGTTTGCTTGGCAAGATGATCAAGGTCTCGCCTTTGGCTAAAAAGGAAACCTTGACGATTCGGAGATGTGTTTCAAAAGGCCTGTATAATCCAGGTCACGTGACTTGGTTGCTGAGGCAGCAAACAACGCCCCTCACCGTGTATAATACTATATGAGAAATGACTGCATTAATATACAATATGAATATAAAACGTCTTTCTCTGTCCGACAGGTTTTCAAATCCCACATTTAAATCTTCAGTTTTGCGAAAAAAAACGAAATTTTTACCGATGATCGTATTCCGACGAGAAATTTTTCTCTCTTGCCAGCTTGGTTAATCCAGTATGAGATGAAATTATATAATATTCAGGTGGTTTCTGGCTTGAGCTTCCCTTTGGAATCAATCATAGTTCATTTATCAAAATGTAAAATTAAAATAAAAAAATATTATACATATGCGAATCCAACCGTTATATGCGATTCAATCACCATTGTGATATGTATTTAATATACATATGAAATCACTGCCGCGAATATTCTTATAATCAATAAAATTAACTTGATGGTGATTTTGTGAACTTATTCACATCTCAATAGTTTAAAAACTGTACCAAAACATGAATGGATACCCTTTCCTAATATATGTTTTACCATAACAATATATACATATTTAATTACACCATTTTTCACCTTAATTAACCTAGAAATTCTCGGCTGGAGGGCTAAGCTGTTCTGAGTTATCGCCATGCGCCCATTCACACCTCTATAAAGTCTGTGCCATAATCATTCTGATAATGCAATCAACGACGAACTCAAATCCATTTATGACCTATACCCGGTATTTACAAAAACAAGATTTGCAACTATCATCCTGTATTGTTTATACCATGTTGCATGAATATATGAGGAAATTATCGGACGTATGAAGGGAATGACTGAACATTAACACATTGTCGGCTCACACGATTATCAAATAAACATGTAATTTTGTCATTTACGCTTCGCCAGAGTAAATCTGACAGCGGACGTCACAGGAAACATGGTACAGGTATGTGACAGATATTTCCAGCACGCCCTACTTCAGCTTGTAAGAGACTATAGATCGTGAATCATATATATTATTCGATTATCTTACGCATTTATACAGTATAGTATAGTAATATAGGCTTTTCCATCGACAATTCCGCAATCAACATTACATGTAGTTCCCAGTTCGCGGATAGAGGGGCGTACGACGGCAACACGGACTATGTGTCAGATATCACTCCGCCTCACGATTCTCTCGCACCTTGAAAAAAACGATTCTCTCGCGATTGAAGATTCGCGATCAAGAACGGATCGCGCATGGGTAAACGATTCAAAAACGATATCGCGAGAGAATGGGTTTTTTCAGAAAAGGTTCAATCGTTTTTTCTCATTTTTTTTCTCGATATCCTCGCGAATGATCGTTTTTCAATCGAGAAAATTGAAGAAAAATCGCGACTGAAGAGAAAACGATTAATGGAAACGATCCCTTACGGTAAGATGAAGACTGGATCCAGACCCTGTTTCATAATGTATTTTAAACGGGAAACAAGAGGAAGTAACTTTGCCTATTAAGAAATGCTTGAAACAGGGACTGGACGGAACGTCACAAGGGAGCTAACTTTCCAAGAAAAAATGCACAATATACTGTGCATTTTTTGTCACCAATGAAAACTCCGTATTCTGACCCCGCCCCCGAACTCAAAGGATTTGATTGGTTCTTTCATATACACACGCTGGAATTACAAGCGTCTAGTCCGTCATTCATAATTCCATTAGAGAATATCCGCGTCCATAATCCAAAGACCTATTCCATATTCCATATAACAGTATTAGCACCAATTTCAAAAAGACAATCATAGTATACATAAACATAGGCTTGTTTCCTGCAAGAGAGAAGTGGTCAACAGCTTTCAGTGATGCCGGCAAGACATCATGATGTTCGAAAAATATCAAATCCGTATCGCTGATCAATATTCTTAATCCATAAGATTCGTTGTGAAGTTGTCATCTAAAGAATGATGTATCTCAGTCACGCTTTGATTGTGACTGTTTATATGAGTACCATGAGGATCTTGAAGTACATGGGTTCATACGGCCCCTAGCCCCGGGTTAAAGGGGAATGTTATCGCCGGACCTATGTAAACGTTAATATATACCTTGATACTGTAAGAAATCGACTATATAGTTTTCCCCCCGATCTCCGAACTTTAAAACGGTAAATTTGGCGATTTAATCGCGTTCCTACCACGAGCCTGTCAAAGCGGTGACCTTTGACCCATGACGTCACAGAGTGAACCAGTTCGCCATAGCATTAGCATTAGCATACGTAAACAAGTAAAATCTGCTCCAATATTTTTCGATTTTTCGACTGTATTCTCGTACTTTGGAGGCATAATACCTCGTCGGTGTGTTGTTGGAGGGTGTAGCAACACGAATGGAGATGGATTCAAGTTGCACCCGTGGCCAAACGGGGAAAAAATCGGGGAGAAATTCGACGAAATTTGTGCAAAACACGTGGGGGAAGCCGACGAAATGGTCTCGCATTTATTTCGCTCACTTCACTGACGACAGCTATGCAACAACAGAGATGGCAAGAATGTGTGGATATCCCCCTATACTGAAAGAAGCTATTTCCAAGATCAAGACAAATAAATCTTTATCAGAAAGAGAAAATAGACAACCCCTCAGTCTGCCGGAGTGCGTGAGTTATACAGGGACGACCGACCTCGTGGACTCGGCAAGCGACAAACCATTCCCGCAGACAAGCACTGTAAATCTCCCTGGATGTTTGGGTCCACACCGTTTCCATCGTCTCCTCTACCGAAGATTTAATCTTCCACTCTTGAAATTTTGCATCAGTCCCACTTTGTTATCGAACAGCCAATCCTGAATCCTACATCATATGCCCCGTCTTACAGCTATTAACTGAACTGTAATAATCAATGTACTTTTAATCAACTTATTCCCGTATATAGGAAATTCACTTCTGGCACCAGCTTATCCAGATTATTTGATGTCTTTTTATATCTCCATGTGAGCACATACATTCTATGTTTTTTTGACACAATAAATTGAAATTGATCACCCGGAAGAGTGACTGAAACTAACAGAAAGGTGTGAAGCAAACATTTTTTTATGGGAGGGTGTCCTAGAGGGAGAGTGAGAGAATTAAGGTTTAACGTCGCGCATTCAGCAACAGGGTGTCCAAAAGAAATAAACTGGGCTTCTCCACAGGTGAGTTAGTTATTGTTTCAACATCAAATAGCTTCCTTTGGAATTGAAACTTTGTTTTCATTTGAGAGGACTTATCCACAGGTATGGATTAGCTCCCGTTTTAACATCAAATCGCTAACAATAATTGACAAACACATAATAAAATTAAGCACATAAGCAATGTAAATAAGCCGGCCTGCCACGGTATAACAATCTGTCCGTCCCGTAAGAAATGAAAAATAATGAGCCATACAATGCCAATAAACACACACATATAAAAATAAAGGCGTAAATAACCACATAGTATGCTCTTACAACAACAAATTATCTGTAGATTTTAAATGAATATATATATTATAGTGACATCCACAATAAGCCAAGCCGGCCTAGTTTCCTTTTTGCTATATTATTTAGAAGTTTTTTTAGCACGGAAGAGTAAATTTACGATCCTGTGCATTATAATAACTGATTTATGCCTAAAAAATGCCAGATAAAAGCAGAAATGTAGAAATATTATTGTAAGATCCACAGATAGTTGTAATTTCGTGTATAAAGCATGTAATCAGTGTATTTAAACCGGCCTGCCACAGCCTGACACGGCCTGCCACAGGCTTGAAACAGGCCTGACATCAGGACGACCCAGTTTGACCCCAGATTCGCTTGTATATGGCTCAAATCTATATGACTCGATAGATTCTCCTTCTCCTTTAGTTTCATGATCGCTTACTGCCTCTACATTCTATTCAGTTCCAAGACCTGTATAATCTCCAACGTCACAGTCTTCAACGTGGTTAACGCTGAAATCGAAATCTGTGTCAGAGCTTGTACCGCTGTCTGTGTTATCCGCCATGTTTGACTCTGGCCGCTTCACTGTGTGACGTCACAGGGTAATCTCCGGGCGGATTTACTGGGGGTAAAAATCAGGCACTTTGGAGCCGTATTTCACGATATTGCATCATCGCTAAAATTTTGAAAATAATTCTAAAAAATAAAGCAGGGCACAGGGAACTGCATTTTATTGGTTTTAGCCTTTCAAAAATTGTGATAACATTCCCCTTTAAAGGGGAATGTTATCGCCGGACCTATGTAAACGTTAATATATACCTTGATACTGTAAGAAATCGACTATATAGTTTTCCCCCCGATCTCCGAACTTTAAAACGGTAAATTTGGCGATTTAATCGCGTTCCTACCACGAGCCTGTCAAAGCGGTGACCTTTGACCCATGACGTCACAGAGTGAACCAGTTCGCCATAGCATTAGCATACGTAAACAAGTAAAATCTGCTCCAATATTTTTCGATTTTTCGACTGTATTCTCGTACTTTGGAGGCATAATACCTCGTCGGTGTGTTGTTGGAGGGTGTAGCAACACGAATGGAGATGGATTCAAGTTGCACCCGTGGCCAAACGGGGAAAAAATCGGGGAGAAATTCGACAAAATTTGTGCAAAACACGTGGGAGAAGCCGACGAAATGGTCTCGCATTTATTTCGCTCACTTCACTGACGACAGCTATGCAACAACAGAGATGGCAAGAATGTGTGGATATCCCCCTATACTGAAAGAAGCTATTTCCAAGATCAAGACAAATAAATCTTTATCAGAAAGAGAAAATAGACAACCCCTCAGTCTGCCGGAGTGCGTGAGTTATACAGGGACGACCGACCTCGTGGACTCGGCAAGCGACAAACCATTCCCGCAGACAAGCACTGTAAATCTCCCTGGATGTTTGGGTCCACACCGTTTCCATCGTCTCCTCTACCGAAGATTTAATCTTCCACTCTTGAAATTTTGCATCAGTCCCACTTTGTTATCGAACAGCCAATCCTGAATCCTACATCATATGCCCCGTCTTACAGCTATTAACTGAACTGTAATAATCAATGTACTTTTAATCAACTTATTCCCGTATATAGGAAATTCACTTCTGGCACCAGCTTATCCAGATTATTTGATGTCTTTTTATATCTCCATGTGAGCACATACATTCTATGTTTTTTTGACACAATAAATTGAAATTGATCACCCGGAAGAGTAACTGAAACTAACAGAAAGGTGTGAAGCAAACATTTTTTTATGGGAGGGTGTCCTAGAGGGAGAGTGAGAGAATTAAGGTTTAACGTCGCGCATTCAGCAACAGGGTGTCCAAAAGAAATAAACTGGGCTTCTCCACAGGTGAGTTAGTTATTGTTTCAACATCAAATAGCTTCCTTTGGAATTGAAACTTTGTTTTCATTTGAGAGGACTTATCCACAGGTATGGATTAGCTCCCGTTTTAACATCAAATCGCTAACAATAATTGACAAACACATAATAAAATTAAGCACATAAGCAATGTAAATAAGCCGGCCTGCCACGGTATAACAATCTGTCCGTCCCGTAAGAAATGAAAAATAATGAGCCATACAATGCCAATAAACACACACATATAAAAATAAAGGCGTAAATAACCACATAGTATGCTCTTACAACAACAAATTATCTGTAGATTTTAAATGAATATATATATTATAGTGACATCCACAATAAGCCAAGCCGGCCTAGTTTCCTTTTTGCTATATTATTTAGAAGTTTTTTAGCACGGAAGAGTAAATTTACGATCCTGTGCATTATAATAACTGATTTATGCCTAAAAAATGCCAGATAAAAGCAGAAATGTAGAAATATTATTGTAAGATCCACAGATAGTTGTGATTTCGTGTATAAAGCATGTAATCAGTGTATTTAAACCGGCCTGCCACAGCCTGCCACAGGCTTGAAACAGGCCTGACATCAGGACGACCCAGTTTGACCCCAGATTCGCTTGTATATGGCTCAAATCTATATGACTCGATAGATTCTCCTTCTCCTTTAGTTTCATGATCGCTTACTGCCTCTACATTCTATTCAGTTCCAAGACCTGTATAATCTCCAACGTCACAGTCTTCAACGTGGTTAACGCTGAAATCGAAATCTGTGTCAGAGCTTGTACCGCTGTCTGTGTTATCCGCCATGTTTGACTCTGGCCGCTTCACTGTGTGACGTCACAGGGTAATCTCCGGGCGGATTTACTGGGGGTAAAAATCAGGCACTTTGGAGCCGTATTTCACGATATTGCATCATCGTTAAAATTTTGAAAATAATTCTAAAAAATAAAGCAGGGCACAGGGAACTGCATTTTATTGGTTTTAGCCTTTCAAAAATTGTGATAACATTCCCCTCGGAATTAGACACAAGTTACGAAATGTAGCGCCATAGATCTTGCACGCTACGTTCGTATTTTGCTATCAGCATGCGATAGGTATCGCCAAGTTTGAGAAACTTTGAGTGGAGGCGCTTGGTGCAATAGCCCTGTTTTATAAGTTTCTGCAACAATGTTTTGTGACGTTGATTAAAATCGTCACATTTAACACAGGATCTAGCAAATGCTACTAAGCGAGATATGTATACGCCATATGCAGGTCCCACTGGAATATTACTGTCCAGAAAGGAATAGTTTACGATGTCGAAATTGTAATCATCTCTTTTGTCATAAACGAGAGAGAATGCCCGCTTCATTTTTATAGAGATATAGATCTAAATATGATGTGCCTGTTGGGCTGTCTGTAGTTTCCTTCAAATCCAGTGAAGGTGGATATATATCATTCACTGCGTCATTTATATAGCGATTATCTACAGCGAGAAGATCGTCTATATAGCGTTTGGTGAATGAGAAGGAACGGGCTTTGAATGGATCGGTTTTTGAAAGCGCCTGCATATAGTCATATTCATAAGAGAACAGATATAGGTCAGGCAACAGGGGTGCACAATTAGTACCCGTTGGAATACCTATATGCTGCTGATATATTGTGTTGCCAAATGTCACATAGATATTTTTAATGAGAAATTCAAGCAACTCTATAAACAAAGAAACATCCCATGAATGATATCTCTTGTATGTAGTAGAGCTAAAGAATGCTTTATGGGTTCCGAAATTAATATATATACGATCAGTTTTCTTGAACACAGATACTATTAACGAACTTAGACGGTCTATAAGGTCCTGATGAGGGATTGTAGTATAGAGAGTCGAGAAATCCCATGTGGATACATTGCTGTACTTTATGTGACCGTTCGTTCAATGCGTTCCTGTGACGTCAACAATGAGAATGACGTTATTACCATGACCTCAACAATGGGAATGATGTTACTTCCGAGACGTCACAGTATGGCGTTAGAATGAAATTGATACAAATATTGTCAATCGTCCAGACTAACCAATCCTCCAGAAGGAATCTTTACACGACGAGACCCATCAAATCGTCCAGTCTCTATTTTTAAAATAGTTTTTTCATTTTTTTTCATTCTATTTATTTATTTATCAAACGTATATATTTATTCTAAACATGATTTTATTATTATTAAATAGTACATATGAAATAGAGACTCATCCAGTCTAGGTAAGATGATGTGTCACATACCAAACTTGAGGACTGTATGGGCTAATGTTGAAGTCAATTTTGGCTCCTGTTAGTCTTAGGTATGACTCGGCTGTTTGAGAAAGAGGCACTGTTGGCATATGTTACGGATGTGATGTAATGACTGGGAGATGGTGATACTGCTGTGGAAGTTTGCGAATAGACCAAGACAAATCACCTTCTGCATTTCTTCTCGTGATCATTTTTCTTTTCTTCCTTTGGTTTTTTTCTTTTGAGTAGGCTAGTTGTCGTCTTTCTACTTTCTTCATGCTTCCAGGATCCAATGGTAACCCTCCATCTTTGGCAACAATCGCCATCATCTGATCATAGATTGCTTTCAGCTGCTCAGTGCAAGCTGAAATCAGTGTGGTCTCTTCAGATTGATAGGAAGCATTTCAATCAATTTCAGTTGTTCTCTCATGGCCATCCTCACAGTTTTCACGCTTGGACCACATACAAGCTTCAGGTTTTCTTTGTCGTCAGGCTGGTCACTTTTTATTCCCTCCGAATTCTTGAATAGGTTCATCATTAGACATGATTTATAATTTACTGCTAACAGTGTGTAGATGGCGCTACTGCTACAATGATCTTTCCATTACAAGAATCTAATACACCAATTATGCAAACGCAGCGCCATCTTTATTAGTATTGCAAGCGCCATCTATACTTTTAAATTATGAATCTAGCTGGCAACTTTGGATATAGATAACGTTATATACTTCTGCAATGATCTTTCTATTACAAGAATTTACTGACACCCCTTTGGTCATACGAAGTTGATCGATTACGTTCACACAATGTGTCTTTGTACCATTAAGCAAAGCCCTCGTGGGGCAGGGTACAAAACAGTCAACTATACATATATTTTCTAGTTCAGCGTCGCAGCAAACCACCAACGATTGCGTTTTCATGGTAAATGATTAAGGAAAGAACTAGAAATACCCATCATTGCAGAGTGATTTGACCGCTTCTGGGGTCTTAATAAAATAAAACTTTAATTCTCTCTCTCTCTCTCCGTTCATTGAGATATAAAAGAAAATCCTTGTATTAGCTATGTTAAGGGGAGAGAACTCTTGACCACCTAGTCATTAGTGTACTCCATTACCGGTTAACGCATTTGCGTACACTTCGCCATCTTAATTTGCCATCCATAAGATGGCTTGCGAATCGTGTGTCGCCATTATCGCGGAGCGATATCCGATACTTTACCGTATTCTGTTGGGCAGAGAACGGACTCGAGAAATCTGATAAATTACAGGTTTTTCATACCACTGCTGAAACATATATTGCCTGGGTTTACAAGAGATACAGATATGAATAACTTCCGTATCATACAAGAGGTGCTGTAGGTCTGTAATTTTGCAGAAGTAGAACAGCACAAGGTTCAAGGTATTTTATTTGCTAATCATAGCGCCCAATACAAGGCAAACAATCACAAAATATACATTTGATTCACTTGATTGATGATGAACGAAGTCAATTAATAATGGCTTTACTAAAAAGCAATCTCAATAAACTCCCATAAACAAGGGAAAATGACAATGAATTAATAATATGGAGCAATTACTAAAATTGACTCATTTCGATACAAGAGCCAATTATCAATTGACAATTAAGACAATTATCTCATTTCGATACAACAGCCTTCAGTAACTTCCTTTTGAAGATAAGTTGAAGATAGACTTATTTGACCCAGAAAATAGATATGACGTCATAACGGTGGCATACTTTAGTGGTAATACTTAAATAGTACCGTCTGTTAAAGTAGGCGTGTCTCAAATCCATCGACTCTTATAACTGTTAAAAGGCTGACTATGAACAGCTTCTGGCCGCCTGTGCACCAGATAGATATACACCAAGAGCCCTGCATATAACAGGGTCCTCGCAACTTAATAACCAGATGAACTGGTTATGAGGTAATAGAGACTTAAAATTGAAGTTCGTCTTATTAATCAAGGATAATAGCTCAAACCTATTGAAATTATATTTGGGACATTCCAACAAAAAATTAATCTCTTCTTCAATCATATTTAAATGACTTGAAAATGGCGGGTTACGTTGGAAGATTTTACCTGATTGACTGACAACATCACGTTGTGGTGTTTTCGGGGGAATCCCCGTTATAGTTGCCGAAAGTAGGCTGAGAATGGATACACACGATCCCAGGGTCAGTCTTACCGCGTATAGATGACCCAGATGGTTACAGGTAGCTAAATAATATATAGCCCTCACGAGTATGAGGGCTATAGGTCGGACCCAGTCACCTGCAGCGAGGGTTTTAGATAATTTTATTACGAATCACCCACCTCTGAAACTGCCGTACATCTAATCTCTATCCCCTCCTGCGCACTATTGTAAAATAGTAACGAATATATCGCCGTCTGAATTTTCCAGTCGACAACTTCCACTTTATACGCGCCATGTTCGCCCAGCATACATATTACCGTGACGTCACCAACATGGCGCGTAGAGAGTTGAAGTTTTCGACTGGAAAATTCAGACGGCGATATATTCGTCACTATTTCACAATAGTGCGCAAGATTTTAAAATAGTGCGCAGGAGGGGATAGAGATTAGTTGTACGGCAGTTTCAGAGGTGGGCGATTCGTAATAAAATTATCTAAAACCCTCGCTGGAGGTGATTGGGGCCGACCTATAGCCCTCATACTCGTGAGGGCTATATATTATTTAGCTAGGTTGCGGTTAACGGTATGAATTTGGTTCTGTTTTCGCCCCTGATTGGCGAGAGAAAGTTGTACTAATGAAAACTTAAAACACTTTGAACAATCGGTGTGACTCGTAAATTCATAATTTCATTTCGTGCACTCATAAAATTTTCAATTTTATTTCGTCAAACCTCCTAAGGTATAATAATATTGTATTGCTCAAAGTGTATTAAGTTTTCATCAGTACAACTGTTTGAAATTTTTATTTTTCTGACTTTTTGAGAATGTCCCGTTGATAAAACTCCTGGAAAGTTTTTGCATTTTTACAGCATTTACTAACTCAGGTGGAAAGATTTTGTATCTTGACTTTTGAAGTTGATGCTGATCGGGTGTAGTGCCCTTTGAACTTATCAGTTTATTCAATTTTGTTTGATCGTCGCTATATAGCTGAAATATTGCTGAACACGACGTTAAACCTTAATTTTCTCTCTCTCTCATTAATTTATTCAACCAGTTTGCTATATACTTGATGTTACAACTGGGTGATGCTTATTGATGTAGCTTTTCTGACCGTCTCTCCTGGATTTAGCTCGAAAACATCGGCTAAGGAGTCTATTTTTTTTGGTTGTTGTTGCTGAATCGGACTCCTTAGCCCGAAGGATTAATAGAGCCTGAAATGGAAATGACTAAATAAGACGCCAGTCGCTCGAGATCTTTAACTGCGCACGGCGTGGGGAATTGGGAAAGAGGCACAAAAAGCATTTTATCGAATAAATAATATGATTTGGCATCTCCAGCAATATGACATCCACCTAATGACTCCTTTAATTAGATGGAATCTGCTTTCAAACACGAATTTTGTCCAAAAAAACCCGTCGTGTTCTTTCTCCACGGTTGACAAGGACATGCGCATAATATGGTTGACCTTTTGGCTCACGTCATCAAGAAATCGACCCATGCTGGTTATAAACCAATAGCGATGTGTGTTTATTCACGTGATCAGAAAGGTCACGAGATAAAAATAGCGTAGGTCATATTCTTACAACATGTCAGAAACGCGCCAAAACGGGGAAATCAGTCAATGTTTTTCCCACACGTGTGATCACATTTTGTCAGCATCAAAACAGTCATGAAAGATGGTACATGGTGAAAGAAGCTCAGGTCGGTCAAACTGTATCAAATTGGCATATTATTTCTCTCCCGTTTCGTTATTTTCGCCAGCGAAAGATTGCGAAAAGTCACTTTTCGGAACGTCAGATTTTATCGCGAAAATTTAACCTAGGAGCGCTATGGGCTGTGATAGGAATGCCACGCCCCTTCACCTATATTCACCTATCACAGCCAGAGTTTCTGGGTTATCCTGGATTCAATACGTCTCATTATTATATTCTCTTGTAAACACACTCTAATGGGTCCAAATATTCGTTTGTGTTTGGAAGCTGACAAACACTTATTTTTTTGGAGTATTTGCCGTCCTGGTTTCAGTTGGAATTGTCAAATTGAACTCCAAAGTCTGTCATATATTCCATGCCAATGTGATGTAACAGTATCTTTCTTGGTACGGAGAAAGATATTGCTGGAAAACTGGCCCTGTACAGGGAAAACCACTTCCACAGCTCCTTTCCGATCATGTCCTTTATTTCTATGTTTATCTTTTCCTGTTCTGAGTTTGAGTGATTCACGAATGGAGGAGCTTGTCCTTGTATTGGCATTTCCAAGAATTCTATCTTGAATCCGGTCGCCCTGTCTAGAATTGTGGGATTTTTTTTGCCCCCAATTCTCCACAAAATATTGTATTTTTCCTCTTACAGGTCGGCTCTGCTTGGGTTTTAACAGTTTCAGTTCTCTGAGGGCTTCATGGAGGTTTCATTGTTTTGATATGACATAGGCCATATGTTTATTTGAATATACATGCCTGTATTTTCTTCCTCTGGGGTTGGATTTTCCACCTCGGTTATAGTTGTTTGATCCATTACCTCGGGTTCCGGGGTTACAGAACACTGAACGACATCGGCCAATCCTCCCCACAGCGCAGGCTCCATTTCACAGGCTCATTTAACATCCCTGCCTCCAATAACGGAAGTTGACCTTTACTACGTTGCCATGACGTATAGGGAAAAACCCACGTACGCACGGTTCAGTTTGAATCCGGTGGAACAACTCCTTCAGTTTTGCACATGAGCGAACTACTTTTCTTATTCTCTGTCCAGATAAACAGGGAAAATAATCTCCAGATAATTCTTTTTAATGCTTGGTCAACAGAGGTATTATGCAGACTTGAAAATTAATCGAAATGTTCGGCAAACATCTATTTTACTATATATGATGTCACTTCCGGCGGTGTGGGCGCGGCCGGGAATCCTGTCCAAAAATCTGACTGATGGCTGAGGTATTATTAGATCCCCAACACGGTGGTTGACCTCGGCCCCGTTCTAGCCTATAGTATTGGACACTTCTGCGGAGCGCCAATGCAGCAACAACAACATTTTCCCAGTTAGAGGCCAGATTTTGAAATCCAAAACGAGGCCGCGCTATGTCATGTGTACGAAGATTGGGGTGGCTCCTATAAATAGTGATCGAATGAAAATGCTCGCCCTAGTTTAAAATGGCGGGGTCGAATGACCAATCACTGAAGGGGAGACAGCTGGAACAGTACACTATCACTGTCTGTTAATATCTTGATTTAACAGAGAGTACTACAGTCTAGGCCCCGTTCTTGTAGAGGCCCGCAGACGAGGACCCCGGCTGAAAGAGAGAGTTAGTTTAAGGGCGATAACCCTTTCTACCCCTGGCTTTCTGACCGTGTCGCTTACCGGGATTATCTGCCAGTTGAGCCGCAATTTGTTTAGTCTCTGTTTTTTTCTTTTTGCTCAGACGTTTCTGGGTATAGAGTTAAACTTGCTACCAAACAATGTTTTGGGGTCATGTTTAAGATCTTTCTCATGATCTCTACGTATATGTTACGCCATTTTCACATCTTTGGTCAATTTTGCCAGAATGACGGATTTCCAGTGAAAATTCATGGCAACATCAGCCTGCCCATTGGTTAGAACAGTTTGTTGTATCATATTTAGTAACGCAAACTAATCATATTCGGCCCTAGATGCATTGTTTCGAATCTTATCTAAATTGTGCCAAATTTTTGAGAGTGACATTTAGGATTATTTGCTGGGCTTTAATCAGACTTAATGTTTCTTCATTGACATGCTGATAATTAGAAGCAGTTCTTCCACATAGCTGTTAATCTCAGGTGCCTGGAAGAACTTTACGTTGCCAGCCAACGGATGTTTGGAAAGGACAGTTTCTTAGTCCATTATATAAGAGGTGAAATTTTCCTCTTCATGCGCAACCAATCCATATCTGAAGGCATCTCTCACTGATTATCTGGTTCATTTTCCGTCATTTGATTGAACCTTTGCTTCTTTCATTGACCCGAGAGCCTTTCGATACTGGTTCAGCCTCTTTGGGCTTAGACGATCGATGTCGCTTATTGAGAGCGTCGTAATCTTCGTCAGAGCTCTCAGATGCAGAGTTACTCTTATCATCTTCAGAGCCAGAACTTCCACAGCTGGAAGAACTATTGCTTCTACCGGGCTTGTCCGATTCAGAAGATTTTTCGTCTATATGCTTTTGCAGTTGGTCATGACTTTCTGTGGTCAATTCGGTCTCAGAATTTGCCATCTGGTCTCGAAATGACATGAAAAGCTACACTCGGGGTTCAGTGATTATAATAATGGTCAAATTCTCTTACGATTGTGGTCAAATATATTGATAATTTACGATCGTGAACTCGTCAAAACTGGAGAAGGGTGAGATCACGTGTGTGATGAGGTCAGGTTTCGATCTCGCGAGACTTTAAATGACTTGAAATTATACTTGAAGTATGGAGGAATACAATATTATTATACCTTACGAGGTTTGGTGAAATAAAACTGTCTCCAGTAATATAGTTCAAGACGTTTCAGGCAATAGTATGAAACTAATATCTTCACGTTGTTGTAGTACAGCGTACTTATTACTGACCACCAAAGGGCCGGAGTAATAGGTTCATGTGTCTGTCTTGCGGGTGTGGGGAATTGAACGTATATGATTGGTTGGTACATGCTTCAGCATGTGTAGCGTGTCTTGAATTTATCATTCTTGTCGGTGCTCAGCGCCAGGACAAGTTTTTCTTTTCAGCATTTTTGGCTGTATTACAACAAAAATAATAGTATATATGGAGGGGTTTATGTATATTGATATATATTTTTAAAGCTGAATGTTTTTCACTGTACTGTAGATCATGAGATCGGTAGAAGTAACTGATAACGGCTTATTCATCAATATCTAATTACTACATTATATGTCAGTGTATGAACAGCGCAGTTTTTTTCCAGAGTTTTCATCCTTTGAAGTATGAAATAATAAATTGGGTTTTATCTCTGTTTTTTTTAATGCAGGGTGTAAACTTATGAGTTAATGACCGCCTTAGTGAATATTATAGTGTAATAATTTTTCGATGTTTAGTCATACCGTCAATCAAAAAACATTTTTGATTGGAGGTCTAAAACTAAACATCGAAAAATTAATACGATAACATTTACTAAGATTAACTCCATTCTAACATGCACAATGAAAAATATTTTCTCATTTCTTAAGCGAAATGGTAAATGTTCTGCAAAATTATCACGTGTTGATGGAAGAATTTCGGATTGGTTTGCTGGCCGTGCTTGCGTGTGCTGTCCGTTCACGCGATGAAGCTGTGTGAACTCCGCCCACTTTGCAATGAATGAACCAATCGTTGCTCAGCTTTGCAGCACTGCGTCACAAGAATGAGACGTCACCAGTTCGGCACGTGAATGAAAGAGATCACAACAATCAAATGGAGATTATCGTGTGATAATCTCCGTATGTTTTGAGGTCTGGACTAATCAGCGCACGGCTATAAGGTGGAGCATGTAAGATTAGGATAATAGTACTTTATCCCAGGTATACATTTATGAAAATTATTGAAAAGAGTGATTAATTACGTCGATGTAATTTGTGGTCTGGTAATCAATATTGTCAACTACATGTACCAGTACCTCACCAGTGTAAACTAAACCTGGTGTTATTCTTGTGCTTAATAAATGCCGCCAATTCTAAACTAAACCTGGTGTTATTCTTGGACTTAATAAATGCCGCCAATTCTAAACTAAACCTGGTGTTATTCTTGTGTTTAATAAATGCCGCCAATTCTAAACTAAACCTGGTGTTATTCTTGGACTTAATAAATGCCGCCAATTCTAAACTAAACCTGGTGTTATTCTTGTGCTTAATAAATGCCGTCAATTCTAAACTAAACCTGGTGTTATTCTTGTGCTTAATAAATGCCGCCAATTCTGAACTCAACTTGGTGTTATTCCTGTGCTTAATAAATGTCGCCAATTCTAAACTAAACCTGGTGTTATTCTTGTGTTTAATAAATGCCGCCAATTCTAAACTAAACCCGGTGCTCTTCTTGTGCTTAATACATGCGGTCAATTCCTGATAATTGGATAGTTGATTTGTTTAATGGTTGTACTATATTTAGGGGAGACCTGCAGAGTCATGTAGCGGTGCTCAGTTACAAATAGGGAGACGTCATAATGTATTCGTGTTCACTGGCACAAAGGTCAGTAATGTCGTGTACGGTCATAGCGGTGTGTGCCGTTTGTCATCCGGCAATTTCACTGGGCATGCGTTTTAAGCGACACACCCACGGACCACCTGTTATTACTTCATATAGTATGAATGACCTTTGTCAACTCTAACATGCATACAATATGACGTCTCCTTATGTAACTGTGCCCCGATACCTGAAACAACTGTAATGGAATTTTACGTGGAGAGAATTACACACAAGTTATTTCAAGCGTGTTATCAATCAACATCACAGAGTAACGGTGGTCATTTTGAGTTCAGTTTGTTATACACACTGCAAAAGTCCAAAGTAAACGATTGATTAAAATGGACAGACTTTAGGGCCTAGATCCCATGTCTGTAAATCGAATGATCTGTAGCCGCTAAGCTAATCCGAGCTTCCTCTAACCCTTCACCCGGAGGAAGGTTGATATATGATAGATTGTCTATCACATCAGTCCAGGCAAATACAACATTACTGAATACTGTAAAAAACTGTCATAGTTAACCCGTTTACACTGCAAATATGTATATTAACTATATCTAAAGGTAATGCAAGTTATTGTATCTAGATATGTATCTGTTAAATTAAAGGGTTAATTTTTGCACAAAGCTTAAAAATGTCGAAACATCGCAGTAATATATTAACATGTAACTTTGAAACATTGCAGTTTGAATTTATTTTCGAATGTAGCTCAAAATATTTTTTCCGGCTTGAGAATTATACTTCTTGGGAATTGGAGACCAATGTTTATAATACGTTTAATGTGTCTGCTGTCTTGTGCCGGTCGCCTTAGATCGAGTTACTCTGTTTTTGTCCCAAATTGCACCTGTATGCGATTTGTAAAATATTTGTGTCATATGGGAGACAACTCTTGAGACCAAAACGCTCCCGGAACTGTGTGAACGTGTATCGCCCATGTTCGAGAGCCATGCTCTCACTTTGACGAGGTCCATCTCTAGTTAAGGTTTCCACGATTATCGCCCTGTTCCCAAACAAACCGTATCAACCTCAGACGTGCGTCCATCAAAAATTATGTGTTCAGAGAAATTGATCTATTAGGATATAGGCCTTGACAATGCACAACGGTCAGTGTCGCCAGTGTAATGTTTGCGCAGGATTATCAACCAGGTATTAACGCGTTATTGTCTATGTGGCCTATTCTTCGTCATTTCTTACGTTGATACATAACTTATTATACGACTGAAATTACCAAAATCAATTTTGAGGGATTTCAATCTGAAATTCAGGACATGTTGGTGGATTTCATTGGTTAGCTCAGGAAGTCGGTCATGATCTCTTACTGAAAATACTGAATCTTAATTATGGTGAACATTGAATGATACTGACCATGATCAGGCTATGTAGAATCGGCCATACACGATTAACTCATGAACATTTACTAAAAAACGAGCCAGTCCCAATGTGTGTTCCATGCCACGAAGATCTCACAGTGAAAAATATTCTTATCAACTGCATAGATTTTAAGATTGTAAGAGATTCTTTTTATCAAGCGACTACTCTGGAAGATCTTTTTTAGTCAGGTGAGGGAGGACTAGCTGCGTCAAGTATTCTGTGGCATCAGCCGTGGCATCAGACATGGTACAAAACTCATAATGTTCAGCCACTTGGGGTTTTGCGTTATGGTCTATGTGGCCTATTCTTCGTCGTTGTTTACGTTGATACATAACTTATAATACGACTATATATATTACCAAAATTAATTTTAAGGGCTTTCAATCTGAAATCCAGGACATATAAGTTAATTTCGTTGGTTAGCTGCCTGAATATAGAATGTCAGTCAAGATTTCATGCTGAAATTATCGAAACTTAGTTATGGTGAACATTGAATGATCTATAGTATCGCTATGAGAGTACATACATATATTGTTACTCCACCGAGGGAGGGAGTTAGGGTTTAAACGTCGCTTTCAGCATTTCGGTCAAACAGCGGCCATATAACTAACTACGATATGATTAGCTGGATATGTGAGACTAGCTATGTATAACCATCATATAGAGGAAATTTAAGTTTCCCGTCGGGGCAACAGACATGGTACAAATCTCATGCTGGTCACTCACTTGGGGTCGTTATTCCATCGACTTATCAGGTGTATAATAGATTAACAGTAACGAAACCATTTGTCACCTCATTTTAATTAAATAATGAGATGGATGTATGGAATACACTTTTCTAGTCTCCATTTAGAGTTAATCCGCTACGGTCCGCGTTGGCACTTTTCTTGAAGAATCCATAAAATATCATAAATAGTATTCGATTGTTTCGCTGAATGCTTAATTCAGTTGCGAGATCATATTTGGTTCCAATAACTTCGCCCATCCCTCGTTCTCCTTATCACCATTACATTTCCCCATGACCTGTCCCCCAACAGTTGTTGGGCGAATATTCTAGCACATCGTCACACGCCAAGACTCGAACATTACACGTATTCGCCATTTACATACAAATATCACGCGTGATTGTTTGCAGATATGGGTGCATGGTTTATTATGGATTGGAAATCGGGGAAGGAGAACGAGCGCCTGCAGACGAACACAGACTAGCAGCATCAATACAAGTTACGATATAAACGCCATAGGCACGATACAATCAGCCGGCAACTTTAAATATCCCCTTCCCTTGCGTACGACCTACTCTCACCCATCCCAACTTAACCTACGTCGCCATCTTGACAGCACACGCTTTATCTTTAAAGGAGCAATCAACTTGTCAAATATTGCTAAATGGGAAGCGTTGATGTGAGAAGCGCATCTCAGTTAAGTGTTTTGTGGCTTCATCCCGACACTTAGTTCATAATGGAGATGGGGTGATAAATTACTTCGTCACCCTAGGTCCGTTTGACATTTGACAATTCAGATTTCGTCACGCAAAATTGAGAGTAGGAAGATGGAATCCTCATCTCTCCAGCCTGCCAGCGTTCCATCTTTCAACTTTGAAAGTAGAAAGATGGGAAGCTCTACATTGCTCCCGCATTTCTGTTTCTCGCAAAGTTGAAAGTAGAAAGATAGAAAGCTCGGCATAGCTCCGGTATTCGAGCTTTCCAAAATGAACTTTGCTGTATATGAATACCGCAGCCATATTTTGTTGAAAGTTTGTCGTATTTCTTCAAATGTCAGCATATATTTGCATCTTACGACATGCGGGTCCATTTTGTTTCTGGTACGGTACAATGATTTCCGGTGAGAAGAGGGTTAAAGTTCAATGAGACGTGCATAGCAGATTTGGAGAAATGGGCTTATTTTACAGAAGTATCGTGCTGGTATTAATGTATGTCAAATAAATCATTTTGAAAAGGTCGAATACGGGAGAGGTGTCGAGATTTCCAGCTTTCTACTTTAAATTTTGCGAGATGGAAAGCTCGAATACGGTAGCGATGTAAAGCTTTCAACTTTGAGAGATGGAAAGCTCGGACACGGGAGCGATTTAGAGTTGTCTTTCTACTTTCAATTTTGCTTCAATCTTTGGCATCAGACCAGAGTTAATCACTTCCGGGTGGGAGCCCTCGAACTACATTGGTTTGAAATTTGAGAGCAGATCATTGTGGATTTTGTGAGCTGTCATTTTTCAGCATTCCTGATACATCTGATATTTCAAATTGCAGATGAGGCTTCAAACTGTACTTCCTGATGCTGATTTGTGCCAATTTGAGGAAAGCATGGCGGATGGAGACATGATCATCGAGGGGTGAGAAGGCTCCCTGTTTACAAATTGAATGACATTCGGTAACACCGATCAGCTGTCAATGGCGGTAATTTGAAATTTGCATGGTCAACTCCTGTCAAGACTTTAACTGTTAATATCCCACAAGGTGGTTATTGTTATGCCATATTGCCATGTATCGAGAGTTTTCTGATTTTTTTGGGTGAATCTAACAAAACTAATAGTGTTCTGATGCCCTGTGTGGGATGCTGAGGTGAGAAGCTTCATGAGTTTAAGAAAGCTAGGTTATACTCCTCTTAATTGACAGTCATAATGTTTCGATCACACTATAATCAGACATTCACGACTGACGCATCGAAATTTATTAAAAACTGAACCAGGCCCGATATGTAATTCATGTCATGAGAAACCGACACTGAAACATATTTTGATCGACTGTATAGATTTTAAGATTGCAAAAGATTCTTTTTATCGAGCAGCTACTTTAGAAGATCTTTTTGGTCGGGTGAAAGAAATTTTGATTTTACGTTACTTGAGAGAAATCGGCTTGTTACAACATATTTTTATATATATACAGGTTTCAATGCATTATGTTGATCACTTTTAGATTGTAACTTTTTGCCTTGTTTTGCTGACATGCTTTGATAAGAATGTAATTTGATCGCTGTTATATAGCTGAAATATTGCGGAACGTTTCGTCCCATAATTAAACAATAATTCTGTCTCTCTCGTTCAATTTTGCAAGATGAAAAAGTAAATTGTGAAGTACATTTACTTGGGAACCAGCCCCAAGGTATATTCCGTGCCACGGAGATCTCATATTCTGATCGACTGTATAGATTTTAAGATTTTAAGAGATTCTTTTTATCAAGCAGCTACTTTAGAAGATATCTTTAGTTGGATAAAAGAAGACTATTTTAGGTTATTTGAAAGAAATCGGTCTGTTGCATAAGTTTTAATGTATGTGCAGTACAAGCGTCTAGTCCGTCATTCATAATCCAGCCGTCGTCCATTAGAGAATATCCGCGTCCATAATCCAAAGACCTATTCCATATTCCATATAACAGTATTAGCACCAAATTCAAAAAGACAATCATTGTATGCATAAACATAGGCTTGTTTCCTGCAAGAGAGAAGCGGTCAACAGTTTTCAATGATGCCGGCAAGACATCATGATGTTCCAAAAATATCAAATCCGTATCGCTGATCAGTATTCTTAATCCATAATATTCGTTGTAAAGTCGTCATCTAAAGAATGATGTATCTCAGTCACGCTTTGATTGTGACTGTTCATATGAGTACCATGAGGATCTTGAAGTACATGGGTTCATACGGCCCCTAGCCCCGGGTTAAGCGGAATTAGACACAAGTTACGAAACGTAGCGCCATAGATCTTGCACGCTACGTTCGTATTTTGCTATCAGCATGCGATATGTATCGCCAAATTTGAGAAACTTTGAGTGGAGGCGCTTGGTGGAATAGCCCTGTTTTATAAGTTTCTGCAACAATGTTTTGTGACGTGTTGTGTTGATTGCTTTTGCGTTGCTGGGTTGTTGTATTGTTTTTGTTAGAATACTTGATCGTCGCTATACAGCTGAAATATTGCTGAATGCGATATTAAACCATAATTCTCTCTCTCCTACATACACTGGAAAGCAATACTACCGATCGAATATTTAAAATTGAAGAGTTTTTTTCTATTTCAGGCGCGATGAGGTTATATCTCTTTATTCTTGGAGCGAATGCAGTAATGTTGCCTCTCAAGGTTATGATATAGGTAGATGTTATTAAGCGTCTGGTCCGTCATTCTTTATTCAGCCATCGTCCATTAAAAAATAATGTCCATAATCCAAAAAACTATTTCAGATAACAACACTAGCGCCAAATTAAAAAAAAGTCATAGTATACAAAGACATAGGCTAGTTTCCTGCATGCTAGAAACGGTCAACAGTTTTCAATGATGCTGGTGTGATGGCTTAGAATGTCCTGAGGATTAGTTTCCCTTTTCATATTTTTTTTAATACAACAAAGGAGAGGCACTTTATCTCCAATGTCTAGAAAATTTCCAAGCTGTGTTAAAAGATAGAAGCCGGATACTCTGATAGAGTATCATGCACGCTGCGCTCTTGCTCGCATCACGCTACGCTACACATAGCCACGTTAACCCGGCTGGTGAAAGTTAAAACTTAAGTGCATGGTAACCCCAACGCCGTTCACCAGTACATATTCCAACGTACATGATAATTCATGTCATGTGCGGGTCATCAAATAGAACAATACATATTGATAGCGATAGTAGCTAACGTACTCTGACCGATTACATACGACCGTATCATCAAGTCAGGTGATGTTTGACAATTCATGAATCTGTTGTGCTCTGATTATATCCGGACGGAATATATTTGTTTCCTGAGAAAGAGTACGATCGACTGCCGCATCCTTCATCACAAACGTAACCGTATTTTAACTGTCCTGTTGCAACAACTCGTCGGTGAGAATACAAATTCCCAAATTTACGGAAGTAAGTATACTACCTGTGTTGCTATTGTTTTCGAAGAGGAGTGGTGTAGTAATGTTTGATTATCGGCCACAGGAGCTGCAAGAAGGGCAGTGGTGTAGTAATGTTTGATTATCGTTCACAGGAGCTGCAAGAAGGGGAGTGGTGTAGTAATGTTTGATTATCGGTCACATGAGCTGCAAGAAGGGCAGTGGTGTAGTAATGTTTGATTATCGGTCACAGGAGCTGCAAGAAGGGCAGTGGTGTAGTAATGTTTGATTATCGGCCACAGGAGCTGCAAGAAGGGCAGTGGTGTAGTAATGTTTGATTACCGGGCACAGGAGCTGCAAGAAGGGCAGTGGTGTAGTACTGTTTGATTATCGGTCACAGGAGCTGCAAGAAGGGCAGTGGTGTCGTAATGTTTGATTATCGGCCACAGGAGCTGCAAGAAGGGCAGTGGTGTAGTAATGTTTGATTATCGGTCACAGGAGCTGCAAGAAGGGCAGTGGTGTAGTAATGTTTGATTATCGGCCACAGGAGCTGCAAGAAGGGGAGTGGTGTAGTAATGTTTGATTATCGTTCACAAGAGCTGCAAGAAGGGGAGTGGTGTAGTAATGTTTGATTATCGGCCACAGGAGCTACAAGAAGCGGAGTGGTGTAGTAATGTTTGATTATCGGTCACAGGAGCTGCAAGAAGGGCAGTGGTGTAGTAATGTTTGATTATCGGTCGCAGGAGCTGCAAGAAGGGCAGTGATGTAGTAATGTTTGATTATCGGTCATAGGAGCTGCAAGAAAGGGAAGTAGTGTAGTAATGTTTGATTATCGGCCACAGGAGCTGCAAGAAGGGCAGTGTGTAGTAATGTTTGATTATCGGTCACAGGAGCTGCAAGAAGGGCAGTGGTGTAGTAATGTTTGATTATCGGTCACAGCAGCTGCAAGAAGGGCAGTGGTGTAGTAATGTTTGATTATCGGCCACAGGAGCTGCAAGAAGGGCAGCGGTGTAGTAATGTTTGATTATCGGTCACAGGAGCTGCAAGAAGGGCAGTGGTGTAGTAATGTTTGATTATCGGTCACAGGAGCTGCAAGAAGGGCAGTGGTGTAGTAATGTTTGATTATCGGTCACAGGAGCTGCAAGAAGGGCAGTGGTGTAGTAATGTTTGATTATCGGTGACAGAAGCTGCAAGAAGGGGAGTAGTGTAGTAATGTTTGATTATCGGTCACAGGAGCTGCAAGAAGGACACTCACAGTGGTGTAGTAATGTTGATTATCGGTCACAGGAGCTGCAAGAAGGGGAGTGGTGTAGTAATGTTTGATTATCGGGCACAGGAGCTGCAAGAAGGGGAGTGGTGTAGTGATGTTTGATTATCGGTGACAGGAGCTGCAAGAAGGGCAGTAGTGTAGTAATGTTTGATTATCGGTCACAGGAGCTGCAAGAAGGGCAGTGGTGTAGTGATGTTTGATTATCGGTCACAGGAGCTGCAAGAACAGGAGTGGTGTAGTAATGTTTGATTATCGTTCACAGGAGCTGGAAGAAGGGCAGTGGTGTAGTAATGTTTGATTATCGGCCACAGGAGCTGCAAGAAGGGCAGTGGTGTAGTAATGTTTGATTATCGGTCACAGGAGCTGCAAGAAGGGCAGTGGTGTAGTAATGTTTGATTATCGGCCACAGGAGCTGCAAGAAGGGCAGTGGTGTAGTAATGTTTGATTATCGGTCACAGGAGCTGCAAGAAGGGCAGTGGTGTAGTAATGTTTGATTATCGGTCACAGGAGCTGCAAGAAGGGCAGTGGTGTAGTAATGTTTGATTATCGGCCACAGGAGCTGCAAGAAGGGCAGTGGTGTAGTAATGTTTGATTATCGGTCACAGGAGCTGCAAGAAGGGCAGTGGTGTAGTAATGTTTGATTATCGGCCACAGGAGCTGCAAGAAGGGGAGTGGTGTAGTAATGTTTGATTATCGTTCACAAGAGCTGCAAGAAGGGGAGTGGTGTAGTAATGTTTGATTATCGGCCACAGGAGCTACAAGAAGGGGAGTGGTGTAGTAATGTTTGATTATCGGTCACAGGAGCTGCAAGATGGGCAGTGGTGTAGTAATGTTTGATTATCGGTCGCAGGAGCTGCAAGAAGGGCAGTGATGTAGTAATGTTTGATTATCGGTCATAGGAGCTGCAAGAAAGGGAAGTAGTGTAGTAATGTTTGATTATCGGCCACAGGAGCTGCAAGAAGGGCAGTGGTGTAGTAATGTTTGATTATCGGTCACAGGAGCTGCAAGAAGGGCAGTGGTGTAGTAATGTTTGATTATCGGTCACAGGGGCTGCAAGAAGGGCAGTGGTGTAGTAATGTTTGATTATAGGGCACAGGAGCTGCAAGAAGGGCAGTGGTGTAGTAATGTTTGATTATCGGTCACAGGAGCTGCAAGAAGGGCAGTGGTGTAGTAATGTTTGATTATCGGTCACAGGAGCTGGAAGAAGGGCAGTGGTGTAGTAATGTTTGATTATCGGCCGCAGGAGCTGCAAGAAGGGCAGTGGTGTAGTAATGTTTGATTATCGGTCACAGGAGCTGCAAGAAGGGCAGTGGTGTAGTAATGTTTGATTATCGGCCACAGGAGCTGCAAGAAGGGCAGTGGTGTAGTAATGTTTGATTATCGGTGACAGAAGCTGCAAGAAGGGGAGTTGTGTAGTAATGTTTGATTATCGGTCACAGGAGCTGCAAGAAGGACACTCACAGTGGTGTAGTAATAATGTTTGATTATCGGTCACAGGAGCTGCAAGAAGGGGAGTGGTGTAGTTATCGGGCACAGGAGCTGCAAGAAGGGGAGTGGTGTAGTGATGTTTGGTTATCGGTGACAGGAGCTGCAAGAAGGGCAGCAGTGTAGTAATGTTTGATTATCGGTCACAGGAGCTGCAAGAAGGGCAGTGGTGTAGTGATGTTTCATTATCGGTCACAGGAGCTGCAAGAACAGGAGTGGTGTAGTAATGTTTGATTATCATTCACAGGAGCTACAAGAAGGGCAGTGGTGTAGTAATGTTTGATTATCGGCCACAGGAGCTGCAAGAAGGGCAGTGGTGTAGTAATGTTTGATTATCGGTCACAGGAGCTGCAAGAAGGGCAGTGGTGTAGTAATGTTTGATTATCGGGCACAGGAGCTGCAAGAAGGGGAGTGGTGTAGTAATGTTTGATTATCGGGCACAGGAGCTGCAAGAAGGGCAGTGGTGTAGTAATGTTTGATTATCGGGCACAGGAGCTGCAAGAAGGGCAGTAGTGTAGTAATGTTTGGTTATCGGTCACAGGAGCTGCAGGAAGGGCAGTGGTGTAGTAATGTTTGATTATCGGCCACAGGAGCTGGAAGAAGGGCAGTGGTGTAGTAATGTTTGATTATCGGTCACAGGAGCTGCAAGAAGGGCAGTGGTGTAGTAATGTTTCATTATCGGTCATAGGAGCTGCAAGAAGGGCAGTGGTGTAGTAATGTTTGATTATCGGTCACAGGAGCTGCCAGAAAGGCAGTGGTGTAGTAATGTTTGATTATCGGCCACAGGAGCTGCAAGAAGGGCAGTGGTGTAGTAATGTTTGATTATCGGCCACAGGAGCCGAAATAATATATTATCGAAATAATAGATCCTATGATATTTCGGATTTCAGTAGTTTTGAAAAGGTAGATATAAAGTGAACAGCATCTCAAATATATAATAGCATGACTAATTGAATATTATGATTACGACACGTGTTTGTCACTCAACAAATATATGTAGGTTTATTGTTCCAGTGGGAAATTTAAGCCGTACGTACGACGTCGGACTTTAAAGGTTAGTTTTTCTAGGTTTCTTGCATATACCAGGTTACCCCATGTTAAGGCGTTTACTCCATCAGACGTCCATGATGCTCATCCATTAACATCAGATGAGTTGTTTGAGCTGACCTGTCATCGTAGCTCCCGAGCTAGCGTATCTAATCCCGCTTAAGCCGGTGCTAGGGCCCGTGTGGATACCTCATAGTCCCCACATGAACAGCTGCAATAAAAGCGTGGCTGAGATACTACGGCTACATCCACGAATCCACCGGAATGTTAGGTGTCGACGAATATTTTCATAGAGTTTTATGGTTACTTTTTAGTCGCCAGACGTCAATTTTTCCCACCTCCTGGATATCGGTCCAATTTGAAACAGTGGATATGAGCTATTCCTTCAAAAAAGCCAACTGGGCCCCCAGAAGTGAGAAATCATGATTTTTATTCCACTGAAGACGCCACTTGCAATAATCTCGCTACCATTTGAAAACAATTTTGGTTCTGAAGGTCCTTCATCGGACTAAAAAATAATTCGTATTCATCACCTTTGATGTACAGAGGTATAGTGGATAGGTTGCTGGAATCCCACAACAGAACTTGAAATTTGGCTAGTTTGAACCCAAGAAGTGCAACAGTAATCACTGTACTTGATAGAAGGAAAAAAAACACAGTTTTCCTTATTTAGACGTTCATTTCAACCGCCAAAATATAACGACTATAATTATTACCTCTACGTTAAGGGCATTCTGACATAATCCATGCAATTAAAATTGAGGGGTAAATTGCTTGTCGATACTGTAACTGCGTTTCCGAATATAGATTGACAAACCAAAATAATATCTACAAAATCTAAATGTGTATTGTAGCTGATCTAGCGAATGCGAAACATCCGGAATCCTAGTGCTGTTCAGAATTTACTGAACACAGAATAATGGATTTAGCTCGACCGACGCGCACATATGTACCACTGACCTTGGGCCAACAGATACTGGGAGAAGTGTAAATTACAACCCGGAAGTGAAAATTACGATGACCTTTTCCTGACCTTTTCAGGCTTGTAGATTGAAGTAGTCTTCGTTAAAGCATAGGGGATTGTCAGTTTCAGGGTACGACAATATCGTCCAACCGCACCATGTCACACCCGTTGGTTAATTTCCTATGGCAAAATGTACTACGCATGATTAGGTACCCAAACATGAAGAAAGTTATTAGTGGTCTCTTAGAATGACTTCAGCTATTCTTTCTGTGTTCTCGAGCATACTAGGCCTACCTACTATGCAGGCGCTCACATAAACATCGTTATATTCATGACAATACATGTAGAAACTCGGTTAAATTCAATATATTGAAAGAAGAACCTTTTTCTTCATGTTTCAGAAGTCAGAAGATTTCAGATGGCTGCTGGAGGAAGTGTTGATCAAATAGATAAGAAGAATATTTCTGGCCTGGTCACGTGTCCCCTCTGTCTCGAATACTACCAAAAACCGAAACTACTTCCTTGTGGTCATTCCGTCTGTAAGAATTGCCTCAAAATATATCTTGACAAAACTGTAGACCAAGGGACGTTCCTGTGCCCGATCTGCCGCAATCCTACGACATTACCTGAGGATGGTTTGGAAGGATTCACGCACAGCTTTTTTATTGTGAAATTACAAGACGAATACAACAAAGTTCCAGTCAACCGAACATGTGATCCTTGTAGTGACGACGCCACGGAGGTTAAAGCTATCGCCAAATGTGTCGAATGCTGTGAATATATGTGTGTCGAATGTCTTCGAGGACATAGAAAGGCCAGATTGTCCAAAAAACACTGCATAATATCACTCAATGGAGAGGGTCTTGGTGAGGGAAGCGAGAGAATACGACACATAACTCGCATTAAATGTCATAATCATCAAGACGAAGTCGTACGTTACTTTTGTGTACCTTGTCAGAAGCTGATCTGTCGCGACTGTAAAGCCCTGGATCACGCTGAACACAAGGCGGTGCCATTTCACGAGGCGGTTCATGGAAAGCGAGATGACATGAGAAATGAAATTGAAGACCTGAACAAAAAATGCGAAGAACTATCAAAAGTGGCGGACGAAATGTCCCAGACTGCATTAACACTCCAGAATGAAAGGAAGGCACTCGTCGGTTTGATTGAGAGAGAACGTGACGAACTTCTCCGATTGATAACTGCGTCCTCAGAAAATGCAATCAAGCGTGTGGACACAATAATGAGCGTAGAAATAAAGAAACAAGAAACTGAGTTTAACAAGGCTCAGTTCTTGCTTACCGAGATAAAATGTCACATACCATTTGCAAAAGTTCTTTTAGCAAATGGCAGTGACGTGGACGTCCTTAGTGGCAGTACTGCTATCAGCGAAAGGAGTGCACATTTGGCAGCAGAGTACGTTTGCGTGCCAGATCATCAGATTCCCAAGTTACATCCAGTCATCGATTCCCATATGGTGGAGAACCATTTCAGGTTGACAAGAACGTGTAGAATAGTGTGTATTCAAACATTAAAATTCACGGCGGGAAGGATTATTACGGCGATAGCTCTACAACATAGCAATGTATTTGTCTGTGCAGGAGGGGATCTACATACCTTTTACGATGGAACATTGACAGACATTAGTGAGAATTATGGCACGGAAGGTACAGCGTACAGTATATGCGTTGAAAACAACACCATTGTTCTGTCAAAAGGGAGTACAAGGCGCCGGGTACGACTAGTGATATGTGAAGTTGACACAGGCACTTACACGAACCTGACGTTACCGTTCAAGTCAAATCACCCCGCTGTTGTTTGTGGTCTCTCGCGGAAAGGGCAACCTACATACATTGTGGTTGGGTGGGACACCGTCCATCGTATTGACCACGAAGGATCTATCTTACAAACGTACGGGAAGGGCGAACTGAAATCACCACGAAGAGTAGCTCTAGATATAGAGGGTAATGTGGTGGTAGTAGATATGGGTCTACGCGACGTGATCCTATTCAACTCTGACGGGGGTATCCGTCGTTGTTTGGGTCAACAAGATAGTCTCAGTGCAGGACAGCTGTCTTATCCAGTGGATGTGTGTGTAGATCAGGATGGGTATATTTTTGTGTCATCATTTAACACAAACAGTGTGTTGATGTTCTCTAGCGGTGACTACATGCAAACACTCCTGACGAAGGAAGACGGGATAGAATGTCCTAAATATATCGCAGTCTCCCAGCTAGGACATTTGGCTGTCACGGTAACACGTGGATGGATCTTGTCTGTAAAGGAAATAAAGTTATACAAATACAAAGATTGAAAGGCAATGCAATAGGAGGGAGTTTGAGGTGTGAGTTTTATTGGACAGATAGAAACTGTTCTGTAGATTGATAATGTCTGGCTGACTGGCTGGTTGGTTGGCGGGCTGGTGTCAACATTGAGTTTTCATGTTAAAGTGTTGTGATCTCACTTTGTCTTTTGATGATGAAGATTATGTTAATACTTTTGAAATAACACACTATCTCTTAAATTAAGCCTCACTAGACTCTATACCCTCAAATATTCTGAGAGCTTACATCATATTACACTTATTCAATGCATTGCCCGAGCCCATGTCACATACAGTACAGACCGCTTCTGTTTTGATGTTCAAGGTTCACATATGCATGTTCACTTGTTCATTTGTCCATTTTATTCGATTGACCCTTTGTTTTGATACCATGTACGCAATTTACAAACAATAGATGTCACGTAGCAGGAGAACATTTACTTGCACGGACCACCCGACTCGTTGAGCAACTCATACCGTCTCCAGTACATAGGACATAATGTATGTCGATCTTTGAACTGTGTACAACGTCATTTTTTATGTATATATATTCCTGTATGGGCTATGTCGGATTCGAGGAGGAATACCAATACCAGTAAAAGACCCATTAGCTCGCAAAGCAGCGTTGACGATTCGCCAGTGACAGCAAAACCTTCCAGAAAACCCGCCGAAAAGAAACAAAAAAAAAGAAGAAACAATGGCGGTCGAAAAACAACTAGCCCTGATAATGGAGAAGTTAGACCAGGTGACCACAGGTGAGAAACTGAAGGAGCAATTAGAACTAACTGAGTCTAGACTTGTTGATAGATTCACTGAGCTGGTTGATAAACAGGATTCAAGAATTTATGATCTGGAGAAAGCAAATGATATATTGAAGGCTGATCTCAAAGCAGTATGCTATGAACGAGAGAAAGACCAAAATGAGATAGAGAGGCTAACTAGAAAAGTAGGTGAATTAGAAATGAAACAAAATGACTCTGAGCAATACTCAAGGAAAGAAAGTGTGCGAATATATGGGATCACTGGAGATGGTAAAGGGGAAACTATTGAAGACTGTGAAAACAAAGTAATAGAAATATTGAATGGCAAACTTGGAATGAAAATTGAGCACCGAGACATTCAAATAGCCCACCGACAAGGGAAAATCCAATCTGGAGACGACGTGAGACCTAGGGGCATACTTGTGCAATTTCTCTCGAGGAAAACTAAAAACGAAGCCATAAAAAAACGCCGCGCATTGAAGGGCAGCAAAATTGTGATCCGCGAAGACCTAACATTCAAAAACCAGCTTTTATTGAAAACCGCCTCAGCCCATCCACTTATTCTATCTGCATGGTCCAGGGATGGAAAGATTTACGCCAAAAATTACAGTGAAGAAATATCACAAGTCACCTCCACCCTGTGTTTGGATAAGATTACCAGCATCGGCTCTTCACCGTCCAGACCCTCCTCGAGCTTGAACAGAGATCCACCCGAGCCGCCCCGCCCACATGTGAACAATTAAATCTTCAACATGGAAGCCCATGGAACTGGAGAAATGCTGCCATAAATAAATTCGCAAACACAGCCTCTTTGTCTGCGTTGGTGAGACGTTTTTATTTTTATACCTTGCAGTGTATATTGACCCTAAACCTGCATTATTTTAGCCCTGTCTGCAGTTTTACTGGCAATTAGCTATGGAAATGAACATTGCGATTGACTAAGTAATCGACATGACTATGCTCAACTAAGTCAAAGTGACAATATCCCAAACATACAAAGTTACATAACAAATTGAAATAGAACAACACTCACCTTGAGTCAATCTCAATTTATATGCCACACACCGTGGGTACGGTATATGTGCATGCTAACAAAAGATCCATGAGAGTACTGAAACATCGTATGTGTGTGCCATAGTGTATCGCTTACATGGTGTTAGGTAATGCGATAAAAATACTAGCAGAAAGATCGTAAAGTTTACTATATTGACATCATATTATTTCATCATGGTATTATTTTTTTCTTCTACGCCTGGCTAAAAAAAATAAAAAATATTTATTGGTCATATATTGTGGGCTACTGAATATGTTTATCTCTTTCCTTTTCGATTGGGCTATATTGTCCTTTTGTGCCTTTGATTTCATACATGTACCCAGTCTCCGAGACCACGGTACTAATTAAGCTACAAATTGCCACCTTGTGTGTCGTACGCATATATCATATATTCACCAGTCAAGGAGTATACAGCCAGAAAAAATCTGAATCTGAGCCTATATACACTAACGTTATTGTAAATGCACGTTAAATATATAACTTGCAAAGAGCTGCGCTACGAACGCTCATAAATTAATTGATATACCATTCAGTACTACAGCAGATTTACACTCACACAAACATATCTCAGAATATTTTAAAGACAAATACATGTCTGTCTTGTTGCTCTATTCCGAAATGCATCTTACATCGTAAAATTGCAAAGAGCTGCGTATTTAAGGCATACACCTTTACAAGACAAACATTCTGCGACAATAGCAGATTGTCAATACTACCATAACGAAATTGCATACCTGCACTCTAGGTAAATATTTATAGGTTTGGTTACAGATATTAAAAAGTTATTATTTATATTTGCGATCAGACACTCAGACACTATGAGATATATTGCTATGCCTAATCACAAACATGTTAAGATCTTATATATCAGAAAAGCGGGTTATAAGACTAAACTACTCACCACATAAATTATTGAACTGTTTCTGGTATTCTAATATACCAATGGCCCAGGTACTATAGGATATATTGCTATGCCAATTTCACAAACACGCTATAAGATCTTATATATCCGAAAAGCGTGTTATAAGTTTAAACTATGCTGATGACATTAATCATTGAACTGTTGTATATATGAGTACTCCATTTCTCGAATCAGGTAGCATATAAAATATTATTCAAAATCAGGCCGTGATATGACCGAAATAGTAGATGTGCCCACTCATGTAACACAATGTGGCATATATATATATATACATGTATATGCACCTCAATCTACCACATCCAAGCTTAAAATATATATCTATCTCAATTGGGTAAATGTCCCACAACCATGCTTGGATATATTCACCACCTTGTATATATGTATGCATCAAAGTTGGATATATGTATCACAGCCTGGCTTCGATTTGTCACATTCTAGCTTATTTATGTGTCGTGGTTAGGTATATGTATCATATATCTGCTACAATCGTGCCAGAAAACATGTATCATGGTGTGTGTAAAGCCCATGTGGCCTACTTTGTACATGCAAATACCCATGCACAGAAAAGCTCATGAGAAAATATCGGAGCTCGACATGTACATGTATACTTTTTTTTCTTTTTTTCATATATCATAGCATTATCTGTATATATGTATTATATTATCCTGCCTTGATATTGCATTTTGCCCGTGTACGAAACGTATCTATTCCATTTTACATGACAACTCAACCCCAAATCCCTCATTTCATATCTGTTCAGCCCAGGGTGCAACATTAGTTCATTTAAAGATACAGTTACTTTATTATTGTGTATTCATCCAACTGATATGGTCATCCTAACTCTTATGTAACCATGCAAGGTTTAAATCAAATTTAAATCATCTGATCTATTGAGTGAAATGGGTTCGCCTGATCTATTGTTCACTCGAATTGATATACCTAAATATACATTTATAAAACCTTCACCCCTGCGCTGATATTTTTTTTTTTTTTTTTTTTTTTTTTTACGTATCCCTTTTTATTTTATGTTTGCATTGAAAACGTGCCCTAAAATATAATGTATTCGAACTCGCACTGTATACGTCATATATTATTGAGCACAAAACCTTTCAGCCAAAATTATTATTTTACCCGACTTATATAATGCTCCCAGGTTTATTCAGCCAATGGAGGTACCGGAGAACGTTCCTTTCTATCACCAAATGATTAGTGTATATGTGTAACATAGATGTTGTATATGTGTTTTATGTTAATTTCGAGTGCATGCTTTCTACTGAACTGTTCTCTGTCAAAACAGAGATAACATGTATGTTATGGTTCGCCATATATATTTTCCGTCTATTTAAACTAGCCTCGAATGTGATTCTGGGTCTTTACAATCTCATAAAAAATTTGGATTATGGATAATATTGAATCCACAGATGAGGAAGTTCCATTCTCGAACCTTCCATTTTTTAATCACGATATTCCCCCACAGTCTACCTCTGCTTCCGATCCACAAACCGAACTAAAACTTGATTTCATACAAAATATGTGTTTTAATCCAATTGAGCTGAACGATACAGACCATAACAAAGCCATTACTGATGATAACGACTTCGAAATTGATCACTGGAATAACATAAACATTCACCAGTCAAATTACTACACTGAGTCAACATTTGTTGAGAAAACAAATATCTTGTTTGATGACAATGATACAAATACACCCCTATCTTTTCTACACCTCAATGCTAGAAGCCTTAATAAGCACTTTTCTGAGATCACAGGCTGTATTCATAACCTACATAATAAATTTACTGTCTTAGGCTTCTCTGAGAGTTGGTTGAACCCGACAACAGAAAAAATTCTTGACATTCCAGGTTACACACCTTTCTCTTCGTCAAGGAAAAATCGAAAGGGTGGAGGGCTGATATTCTACGTGGATAATAAAGTGAAATCCTGTAAAATAAGAAAAGATCTTTCCCATCTGGAAGACAATGGAGAATTCGAATCCCTCTTCGTTGAATTTCTTCTCGGAGATGTGAAATACCTGGTTGGCATATTTTACCGTCCTCCTGGCAAAAATGTTGGCAAATTTAATGATCACTTACTCTCTCTTCTAAAATCAAAAGACATCGAAAAACATAAATGTATCCTAATGGGGGATTTCAATATCGATCTTTTTAAAACAGACGACCACCTACCAACCAAGGAATTTCTGGAAACCCTAAAATCCCATTACTTCTTTCCTCAAATCACAAAACCAACCAGAGTCAAATCCCGTTCCGCCACCCTTATTGATAACATCTTCACAAACTTCCACGAAGAAAATCTCTTATCTGGAATCTTCCTGACTGATATCAGCGACCACTTCCCAGTATTTCATTTTCTGAACTCTAGTCACAGTGATATGCCCGCTGAACAAAATATAACATACCGCAAAATGACAAATGAGCAAAAAGAGCAGTTCATACAAAGAATCAGAGATTTCGACTGGGATGATGGCGATGCAGATATAAACGACCCAAACTTAGCCCTCGACAATTTTCTAGCAAAATTTATACCCGTATACAATGACTGCTTTCCTCTGACAACCTTTACACCTAAAAAACGCAAAGTCATAAAACCATGGATCACTTTTGGCATTCTCAACTCTATTCATGAAAAAACCGACTCTATCGCCTGCAGCTTACTAGTCATGACGAAATTTATCGCCAACAGTACAGAACATACAGAAACAAATTAAATCACGCCATACGCATTTCTAAAAAACAATATTTCGAACAAAAATTCAACGAAAGTAATCATGATATTAAGGGCACTTGGAAAATACTAAACCAGCTAATGAACAGAAATAAAACTACAGACAGACCAAAATTGTTCCATGTCAATGGTGAAGATATATCGGACAGCAAATCAATAGCCACAAAATTCAATGAATACTTTAGTACTGTAGCGTCTAACCTAGATGCAGATATACCCGAGACTGGTTCTAAGTTCAATGAGTACCTGGGTACCCCTGTTTCGAATAATTTTGAATTCTCCGCAATAACGCCAGAACTTGTGCAAAGCACAATTATGAATTTGAAATCGGCTGCACCAGGTATTGATGATATCCGGATGTCTGTGGTCAAGTTAGTATCCGACTATATTTCAACACCCCTCTGCTCTATTATAAATCTTTCATTTTCAACAGGCATTGTCCCGGAAGTTTTTAAAGTAGCGAAGGTAACGCCGGTTTTTAAATCAGACGATGCATCTATTCTTTCCAACTACCGGCCCATTTCTATCTTGCCGTGTTTCAGCAAAATCATGGAGAAGCTTGTCGCTACAATGGTAGAAGAATTCCTGGATTCTAATGACTTAATCACAGATAACCAGTACGGCTTCAGGACCAACCATTCTACATCAATGGCAGCGTGCTCCCTCTGTGACTCCCTGTCTTCCGCAAAAGAATCCAAATTATTTAGCATTGTAACTTTTTTAGACCTCTCTAAAGCTTTTGACACCGTAAACCACAAAATTCTTCTATCCAAACTTGAATATTATGGTTTCCGAGATCAGGCAAATAATTGGTTCCGAAGTTATTTAACAGACAGATCACAAGCTGTTACTTATAACGGCATTTTTTCCAACTCTCTACCTGTTTCTTTTGGGGTTCCCCAAGGGTCAATACTAGGGCCCATACTCTTTCTTATCTATATAAATGATTTGACTAATGTAACAAATATATTGAAAATAATTCTCTTCGCTGATGATACAAGTACTGTGTACTCCACGGAAAACTATGCGGATATTTTCAACGTCATGTCACAGGAACTGGAGAAATTACAAAACTGGTTCGTTTGTAATAGACTTTCGTTAAACATTAAGAAATCAAAATACATGGTCATTGAGCCCAATACTCGTAAGCGACTAACACTTAAGTTTGATTTATCTATTTCTGGACGCCAAATTGAACGTGTCACTAGGTTCAAGTTCTTGGGAGTCTTTTTCAACCAGGAACTAAACTGGAAGACACACATCAACTACATCTGCAATAAGGTCTCTCGAAACATAGGAATTATTAACCACATAAAATACTCCATAAACAAAAAATCTTTATATATCCTATACTATTCAATGATATTCCCATATCTATCCTACTGTAATCTTCTGTGGGGAAATACTTATATCACTCATCTAAACCAGCTATTTCTGCTACAGAAGCGAGCGCTGAGGGTAATAACTTTGTCAAAAAAACGCGACCATACGCAACCATTGTTTACAGATCTAAAAATACTACAACTTTCTAAATTGAACTTGTATGCCTGCCTCTTATTGGCTCATAAATTTATGCACCATCCTGAATTATTACCAGAAGCATTCCGAAACTACTTCACACGACAATCAGACGTCCACCGCTACCAAACCAGAGGCCAACACCTTAATCTTTACCGACCAATTTATAAATCGAACATCTCCTTCTACACCACAAAAACTACAGGACCCCGAGAGTGGAACAAACTACCTCCCCTGATGAAGTCCATCAAATCAATCTCATTATTTAAATCAAAACTCAAAGAACATCTCCTGCGTAACTGACCCAAACCATCACATTCGAGGCTAAAAAAAAAAAACAACATAAAAATAAAAAGATAACATCAAATGAAAAAGAAAATTATGACATATAAAACTAAATAGAAATATTCGCGATATGACTTACATGATGACAATGATATAATAATGTCTTAATGAATTGCTTATTTAAGTCTGAAGAGAGTAAATTATAATTATTATTATTTGTAAATTACTAAGTTCAGTATGTTACAGATACTTATAGATATATATATATATACATAACGACATATCTTTCTATTGGGATAGAACAAGCCCTTTGGGGTTTTATTCCCGCCAATTTTCATTGCATGCTTTTTAACGCTATTGATTTGTATACTACCTTTCTGTAATTCAGCAACATGTTACTACCTATATATTCTTTGATCGTTGGTGAATAAAATTCAATTCAATTCAATTCAATACTTTGAGTCCTTGGAGCAGAGGAAATAGGTAATATTGACAATTTCTAGTATTTGCCGCCATATTGTCAATGTTGAAAAAAATTGTCACATTGTAAGCGGGCTGGTGATAAGATAAGTCTCATAACCAGGCATCTTTCGTTTGTATTACCTTTCCTCGCAGTCAAATAATGCTGAGTCTATGATACTGCAAATTATATTGTTACTTTGATATGAATATGATATCAGCGTCGTGACAACAACCCGATGACAACTTTGATATGAATATTATTATAATATGATTCCTGAATCTATCACCATGGTTTATATTAATTAGTATCAGTTTTTTCCACCGTCAAATAGCAAGCGTCACATCCGATTTCAATATTCAGCCGTCGTCCATAAAAGAATTGCAGCGTCAATAATTGAAAGACCCGTTTCATATGTCCGCACCATTTCCAAATGTGTATGAAACAAAAATAATAAAAACACAAAAATGCCATGACAAGTTGGTTGTGTTATTCTGTAAAACTTCATGCACATTTGCACTTCATTCACAAAAATTTGAAGCACATACTTCTTTGCAAAGCTCACAAAAACGATCCAACTACCCGAGGTCGCAGTGCACATGCCCGAGCTTGCGACTGAGGGTCGAATATTTTGCAACGTCGGGCAGTATTTCTTTTATTATATATCTTCTGTTCTCTAATCTGTAAACAGAAATAATAAAATTAAATTTCGCCACTTTTAGCATGTTTTTGTCCTTTTTTACGTTAAATAGTTTGTTTTGTACTTGGCGGGCTTGATTTCCTCACATACGTATACACGAAAGCAATACACTTTGGACTACTACGTTCGAGTGCACGTAGTCCAAAATTATTCCGTGCAGTTCATTCATAAGCTAACTTTTAGAAACAAAGTTTAGGAAAAGAAACAATGAACAAAGTTATTCTAGTTCAAATGTGTAATTAGTCATTTACAGCAGATACGACCGCACAATTTGTATGATTTTTAATTTATTTCGATTACAGAGACACGGGCAGTAATACAAAGACTTGTGTGCTTGTGTCGTCTGCTTAGTGGAAAGTTGTCCGGCGAACATCTGGACTGACCCACTTCACAACGTTTACCGGTGAAGTTATCTGGACGGGCAAATATCAATATTTGTCTAAAAAAAAATTCTCACCATAAGTGTTGTACTTAAAGGTGAACTGCAAAGCTTTTAATGTTATCTACAATGTTGCTTATATACATCTTGTCTGATGTGACATAACTTTTATACGTTTTTGGGGCAAATGTATTTTGCAAAATTGTATTAATAACAATATTTAAGTTATCCTATTATAAATCCGTCTTGAAAACTTGCATCGCTTGTCTCTCTTGGTTTGTAGAACGTTATGACATCATAGCGGTCTCCTTCATTCACGTTTTATTTAAATGTGACGTAATGCTACGTCGGATGAATGAGCGAGGACCACTATAACGTCATGACGTTCCAAAAACAACGGAAGGCAAGCGATGACGTTCTGGCTCTCGTTTTCTGGTGGTATAAGTTTTGACTTATATACCCAAAATAAAACAATAACCCACATAACTATTACCACACATATTTGTAACAACTACAGAAGTTCTTGTTTAATGACATTTTAACAGAACATTGGAAAGCTTTTTATTTCACAGTTCACTTTTAATATAATACCTGCTTAAGAGACGTCGTGGTGTCTTTCATCTGCTTTTCTCGCCTTGTAGTAGTGACGCCTTGAAATATATATACCCGCATGCTCTGGGTTAGAGATACTGCTAAAACTGGATCAAGTATTATTGCAGATTACCAGCGTCTGGTCCGTCATTCATAATTCAGCCGTTGTCCATTAAAGAATATCCGCGTCCATAATCCAAAGACATATTCCATATACAGTATTAGCACCAAATTCAAAAAGACAATCATAGTATACATAAACATAAGCTTGTTTCCTGCAAGAGAGAAGCGGTCAACATAAACTAATTCTTCGAGTTTATTTTATCAAGGGCCTCCGCTCCACATTTCGTAAGTTGATGTTAGCCCTATCTAACGGGGGGGATGTTAACCCTATCTAACAGAGGGAGGGGGATATGATAGGGCAGTCTTGAGGCGACTTACTAAAGTTTTAAATTTTCTAGCATTATGTGCATTTTTAATATGTTTATCCTATCTTAGTTTAATTACTGTCCTGGGACGTGGCAATGTACTAATGTTGACCGTATACACAAGTGAGCACGTTCAGGATTTTAGTCTTGCAGACAAGGCTGTCGCAGAAAACAGTTGTTATCTGTTGCAGTTTTCAAAATGTTAGTGTATATTCATTACATTGGAAAGCTTTTTATTTCACAGTTCACCTTTAATATAATATCTGCTCAAGAGACGTCGTGGTGTCTTTCATCTGCTTTTCTCGCCTTGTAGTAGTGACGTGTGGAAATATATATATCTATATGATCTATTTCGCAAAACAGCCATAATGGGAAATTTGCTCACTCTTGGACTCACTAAATCATCTGGGACGCAGGCGCGACCTAAATCGGCTCTGGACACGAACAAAACAACCAAGCTGTTTCCTGAGTAGCAGATTTCTCTACCATAATTTCAATTCAAAATATCGTCTAGCTGTTTGAAAAAGCTCGGAAAAACGGCCATAATATCAAGCTGACGAATGCGTTGACGTAATAGACCGAGTAAAAAGCTATCTGAAACGATACAAAGCAGTCCGTACAATGCTAGGCCACAAATTCTTTCTTGCTTTAAGTGACCACCTTCGATAAGAGGGATTTCCATAGTATGAGGGGAGGCACATTAGAAAGTTGCATTTTTATTTCTGTACCATAACAAGCTTTTGCGTAGCGTATAGTACAAAGCACAATTTGTCGGGAAATATCCATAATGCACACGTTAATGAGATGCAAAGTGGACATATGAGTTTTTTCACTTTAGAGGTGAATCCGAACATATTTAAAAATTTCAACAAAAATACATCTTGAACCAATACAAAATTAACACAAATGAAAGTTGAATGTATTGCAAAGTATAAAATATCAAAATGAATTTGGTTCAACAGGTGATTCTGTTCACTCTTAAAGTGACAAAAACTCATCCCGAAAAGGTCCATTTTTGCATATCATTCACATGTGTACTATGGATAATTTCGGACAAATTATTCTTGTCTATAAGCAGCTATATTTTTACTAAATATTGAAAAAGATGTTTTGCCACACCGAAATAAAAATGTATCTTATGTAATGTAATGCAACTCCCATAGTACGAAAATTCTTCTTATCCCACTGGTGCTTTGAAATACATTTTTCATTGTAAACAAGACCACAATAAACTGATACAAAAAACCCCACATATTCATACAACGTTCCGTGCAGTATTTATTCCAATGAACAGATTATTTCACATATATATCATCAACATGAACTGCCAACTTCGGAAAGGCCAACGGGTACATACTGTTTGAACAGTATAATACATAATCGGTTTAAATTCAGAGGCATTCAAAAGGTAAACCTGGGAAGCGTTGAAAGATGAAAAAGTCAGCTTTCGGTCGACATTTGTATTATACCGTATAACAGCAAACAGAATCTCTTGAACATGACATATATGTATATAGTCTGACCAAAACGATAGCAAAACATGGCATCTAAAAGCATGACAGACTTAATCCCTTTCCCGTAAGTAATGTTCTGAATGGCCAGACTCTTGGTCACAGACCGACAGTGAAAGCATACGCCTATGTGATGGATAAGAATGTCCTGGTGATTAATGTCCCTTCTCGTCCCTAACATTACATATTTCTAGTTTATAAGTTAAGAGTTACTTTCTGCTGATTTCAATATATTACCAACATAAAAGGTATTTTCGTATCGATTAAATGAAGTCCTAGGCATCCTGAAGACATAATTTGGCCAACAATCAAACTTAATTATCAGTTCAAAATCAGGCTTTGAATTTTGCAGTACGAAGGTGAATATTTCGCCATCTAATAATGCCGTCTTCCGTCACAAAGCTATTTGGCCAATGGTCATATTATAAACGTTGAGGAGATAGTAATTTACATGAAAAAATGATTGAAAACTAAAACACCTGGATCAAATAAACCACTTAGTTATCAATTGGATATCCCAATAGAAAATATGTCAATCACACTATTCCACGTTATTTATTATTTACTGTTTACTTACTGGCATCCTTCCAAGAAGATCATTAGCTGAAGATCGCATCATAAAACCATACAGAGCGAGTGTGGTTCTTCATTCAAGAATTAGCTCTCTAGCAAAAGACGTGTACTAACAACTAAACTGGTACATCTAAACAGACAGGTAAGATGATGGCTTGGGTAGATCAGGAAAAGGGTGTGCGATGCTTGATACATTGCACAGTAAAATAGGTCTGGCTGATGGATTGCTGACATCATTTTCTCAGTTTTTCGTACTTTCTCGGGAAATGTATTCCCCGGCTTTCTCGGGAAATGTATTCCCCGATGATCCGAAATTGTTTGTACTAGTAAGCGAGAACATGTAGTCAGTGATGGAGTAGGTTTTTAACGTCGTTTCGATTCCTGATCTATCCTGTTCCTTGAACGCCAAGCGGTTGCATTTTCTAAATCTGTAGTTTGATTCGGCCCGGGATCGGACATGGGAACTGCCGCTTGCGAGGAACGCTCTACCACAAGGCCACCGCAGTGCGGTCCGCGGGAAGATACAACAGGGTAAGCGGACTTGATGCCATATGATCTCAACGTGACCGTGGGTGTTTCTCGGACAGACGAACCAACAGCCTGTTGACGATGTTTTAATTGACAAAGACATACAGTTAATGCAAACTCAAAATATTGCCGATCATATTTCCTGTGTAGTTGAATTTGTAAAATGATATGAGAGTAACGGGCAATATGTTCTAACAGAACACTTCGGGGCAAGTAATGGTAAAGGTAACATTTATATTTTCTATAAGAATTGACAAAGAAGTAGTTCATAAAAAGCTCAGTTTCGTACCAAAAAGTTAACAATTTTGATATTTTTAACGCCCACAGTGAAAAGTTACGTAAACAGCGTTAACTGACGTTTGACATTGAGTTTTCGTTTATTTTTGGCTTTTTCGTATATATTTTAACATGGATATTTTAATATATCTAAACTATGACACCTTGAACTGGCTAATTATACTAACTGGACATTTTGGAATACACAAAAACTTCAACATTACAAGCGTCTAGTCCGTCATTCATAATTCAGCCGTCGTCCATTAGAGAATATCCGCGTCCATAATCCAAAGACCTATTCCATATTCCATATAACAGTAATAGCACCAAATTCAAAAAGACAATCATAGTATACATAAACATAGGCTTGTTTCCTGCAAGAGAGAAGCGGTCAACAGTTTTCAATGATGCCGGCAAGACATCATGATGTTCCAAAAATACCAAATCCGTATCGCTGATCAGTATTCTTAATCCATAATATTCGTTGTAAAGTCGTCATCTAAAGAATGATATCTCAGTCACACTTTGATTCCGCCTGTTCATATGAGTACCATGAGGATCTTGAAGTACATGGGTTCATACGGCCCCTAGCCCCGGGTTAAGCGAAATTTAGGCACAAGTTACGAAACGTAGCGCCATAGATCTTGCACGCTACGTTCGTATTTTGCTATCAGCATGCGATATGTATCGCCAAATTTGAGAAACTTTGAGTGGAGGCGCTTGGTGGAATAGCCCTGTTTTTTAATTTTCTGCAACAATGTTTTGTTACGTTGATTAAAATCGTCACATTTAACACAGAATCTAGCAAATGCTACTAAGCGAGATATGTATACGCCATATGCAGGTCCCACTGGAATATTACTGTGCAGAAAGGGATAGTTTACGATGTCGAAATT